>PVHX01008790.1:0-81021 GCA_004024805.1 Geosciurus inauris
GCCAAGGCTGTGTGGGCGGGCACCTATTTTTCAGAGCAGTTCCAGTGCTCCTGTGCCCCGACCTCTGCCTCCCCCTTCACTTTCTAGCTGGAAAGTTGCGCGCCAGGCAGCGGGGGGCGGAGAGAGGAACCCAGACTGGGCCCCCTCCCGCTTCCTGCCCGGCTGCCCATTGGTCAGAGGAGTCCCCAGGAATGTGCGTGCCCCTTGAAAAGCGCGCGGCTCCTCCGCCTCTCCAACCACTGCCCGCGAATCAGCCGGCGAGTTCGGGCACTTGCGAGCTCTCCCGGAGCTCTCCTGCCTCCTTCGGATTCCGGCCGCGGTCTCCCTAGGCGCACCGGCTGCCGCAGCGCCTCTTCAGGACTCGTTGCTCTTGCTGCACTCCGGCCGCTGCGCCAACACAGGTAAGCCACATCGGCCGCCCACAGAGCGACAGTGCTGCCCGGGCCATCCACCTCAAGCCCCCTGGCTTCAGCCTGTCAGAACGAGTTGGGATATCTTCCTCTCCCCCTTTGCTTGTCTCGTCCTGTCCCTCCAGCCACCGGGGAGAATCTTTTCATGGGAAGAAGGCTCCAGAGCCATCCTCCCCAGCCTTGGTGCTCACAAACTCGTTCGGACACCCCGAGAATTTTTTTCATTCTCTTAACCCTCCCTGAACCTGTACATCAGTCCTCTAGGTTCCTACTTCTGGTGCCCTCCCTTACCCCAAACTACATGTCCTTGTCTTGCTGTTCACCCTCGACTTTCCAAGGAGAAGAAGCCCCAGACTGTTGCTCTTTGTGCCCCTCATACTTGAACACCACAGTCCCCTGCTCCAGTGCTCTCGTTTTATGTGTGTGCTGCTCTCTGGAAAATAAATCCTGTTGTCCTTCATTCCAACAAATGTGGGGCCACAGAGGCATGTCCAGGCCCTGGCCCCATGCCCATCCCCTACCCCTACCATTTTTGCCCATCATCCCTGCTTAGCTGGTCTCTGACCCTGGGCTCTTGTGCTTTCAGCTACAGGTTCTCTGCTGGGCACAAGCAGCTCCACCATGGGGCTGGCCTGGGGATTCATTGTTCTGTTCCTGTTGCACGTGTGTGACACCAACCGCATTCCAGGTGAGCCCCTGTGATTCCTTTAGTGGGAGGGGGAAGAGGAAGAGGTGCAGACTAGTTCAGGTGCATCTTCTCCCATGCTTCCTGCCCTCCTGTTTCATTGCTGAGCCCTAACCTAGTATCGGGATGCAACTTCCTTCTGATCATGTGTTTATTCAGTTCTTTCAGTGGTTGCCAGGAGTTTTCACTCTGTCCCTCTGGTCCTACCCTTTCAGAGACAAGCCCTCTAACCCTGGCCCCAGCCTAAAAAGTTCATTGTGTCCTCTTTTGTCAAACAGAGTCTGGGGGAGACAACAGCGTTTTTGACATCTTTGAACTCACTGGAGCTGCCCGCAGGGGTTCTGGGCGCCGGCTGGTGAAGGGGCCTGACCCATCTAGCCCAGCTTTCCGCATTGAGAATGCCAATCTGATACCCCCTGTGCCTGATGACAAGTTCCAAGACCTAGTGGATGCTGTGCGAGCAGATAAAGGTTTCCTCCTCCTGGCCTCCCTGAGGCAGATGAAGAAGACCCGGGGTACACTGCTGGCCGTGGAGCGTAAAGACCACTCTGGCCAGATCTTCAGTGTGGTCTCCAATGGCAAGGCAGGCACCCTGGACCTGAGCCTGAGTGTGCAGGGGAATCAGCAGGTAGTGTCGGTGGAAGAAGCTCTCCTGGCCACTGGCCAGTGGAAGAGTATCACCCTGTTTGTGCAGGAAGACAGGGCCCAGCTGTACATTGACTGCGAGAAGATGGAGAATGCTGAACTGGATGTCCCCATCCAGAACATATTTACCAGGGACCTGGCCAATATTGCCAGGCTCCGCATTGCAAAAGGAGATGTCAATGACAATTTTCAGGTAAGTACTCTTCTCAGAACCCTGGTCAGTGGGGTCATTTGTTAGCCTGCTGACCTGTCTCAAGAGCCACAGGAAATACTGTCCTTAGACTAAAACAACAGCTTTCAAACTTAAGGCATGCCAGAGTCCCCTGGAGGGCTGGTTAAATTGTATATTGACCCCTCCCACCCCCAGGGTTTCAGATTCAGTAGATCTGGATAGGGGCCTGAGAATTTGCATCTCTAACTAGTAGCAGGTGATACAGATACCAGTGCTGGTGGCCTGGGAAAGGAAATTTTTCTGTTAACAGTCCTGTTCAAGCATTAGACACTGCTTATGCTCTAAAGAAAATAATTTATTCAGATGCATTCCACTGATTTTAATATGGCTTGAAATGGATACTTTATATGGGCAAAATCACCTTGCTATCTGATTCCTCACGGAGATGCAGCCAGTCTGGGTTCAAAAGTTAAAATAGTGGCTATTTGCTGCTATAGCTTCTTCCTTCCCTTATCTTCTAGATCTGTGGCTTTGAACTCCCACATTTAACTCTGACACCAGAGTGTCATTATATCCTCTGGCCTTAGTATCAAATTCTATTTCCTGTGTGCCCAAGTTAGCTGATAACTTAATTCTTTATAAAATGCTGAAGACTTAGCAGAAGACACAATTAAGATTCTGAAGTCATTTGGTAATTTATGTTGGTGTGCTATTTTGACATAATGATTTTGAAATGCTCTTTTAAGCTTTTTCTTTTTAAGAAAAAGCTGTTGTGTGCTTTTTCTAACATATAGAGATAGTCTTTTTCTAACAAAAAGCTGTTGTGTGCTTTTTCTAACATATAGAGACAGTCTCCCCACCCCCAGCCCAACCCCATTCACAACATCCTACAAATAATGTATGTCCTCTGCCCACAGGGGGTGCTGCAGAATGTGAGGTTTGTCTTTGGAACCACACCAGAAGACATCCTCAGGAACAAAGGGTGCTCCAGTGGTGAGTACCTCCCTATTTTAGGGCATATGAGGAAATCAGGGGAAGACCACCACAAATAAACTGAGAAATCCAAGCAATAGTATTTGTGCATAACTTACCCTAAGTAACATAGTTAGGTTTACAAAAGTGACCTTGACACGTATTCCACACATCCCCTCTTCCTGCATCCCTAATCTCGCATGAAAAGTCTTACAGCTATGAACTTAAGGGGCTGGCTGATGAGATCATCTATTTGAAGCCCTTCTATTATTTTTTTATTTTGTTTCTTAGCAGCTACAAATGTCCTCCTCACCCTTGACAACAATGTGGTGAATGGTTCCAGCCCTGCCATCCGTACCAACTACATTGGCCACAAGACAAAGGACCTGCAAGCCATTTGTGGCATCTCCTGTGATGAGCTGTCCAGCATGGTCCTGGAACTCAGGGGCCTGCGCACCATCGTGACCACGCTGCAAGACAGCATCCGCAAAGTGGTCAGTGGCCTTTGCTCCCAGCCCACTCACCTTTGAAGGTCTAGAGATGGCCCCAAGTGAGGCTGAGCACTAACAGTTGTTCTCCCCTCTTTAGACGGAAGAGAACAAAGTGTTGGCCAATGAACTGAGGAGGCCTCCACTCTGCTATCACAATGGGGTTCAGTATAGAAATAATGAGGAATGGACTGTGGACAGCTGCACTGAGTGTCACTGTCAGGTAAGGGATGGTCACAAACTAAAATAAGAATTGATGGTTTAAAAACACTCTCACGAAATACCAAGTGGCCACATAAGTTCTTTTTACGTACCATGACTCACTACCAAAGTGGTCTTTTCTCTGAGATGCAATTATGACATCTACAAATTCTTCTTTAAACTCTC
The DNA here is from genome assembly GCA_004024805.1 of Geosciurus inauris. NCBI lineage: Eukaryota > Metazoa > Chordata > Mammalia > Rodentia > Sciuridae > Geosciurus > Geosciurus inauris. Next base: position 3,760 of record PVHX01008790.1, read on the forward strand.
AGAAGCTTTATCAAGTCTTAATTCTACACCAGGCTTAAGTATCTAAGAAAACAAATCTACTTAGACATCTGAATAATTTACCTGCTTTACTTCAAAGACTAAGTGTTGAATATCAGGTAAATTAAACCTGCTTAGAACATTCCTCCCCTCCCCAACCCTGATTTGTATTCAGCTCTGGCATGGAGGTTCTTTTACACAGTACTGATTGTTGTCCAAATCACTTAGCCCTACATTGGTAGGATGTCACTGTCCACTTAGCTCAGATGGCACTGCCTGTTGGCATGTGTCCCCACACCAGTGGCAATGAGTTTGGGGTTTATCTGGGTCATCGAGCAAAGTAAAGCTGAAATACAAATCACAGAATACTGCAGTTGGGAGCCAACTTCTTTAAATGCCCATTCTTCTCCAATATGATATAAAGTAAGATCTATGGATGAGGGAGAAATGCTCATAGGTCTTCTTTTCCCCCTAAGGATAGATTAAATTTAGAAAATCCTATCTGGGTTGTGGGAGTTCAACTTTAGGTGTAGATTTGACCCACAATGTTTGTCAGTTTCCACCTATATAAATTATTTGTAGCATAACTTCCACGCCTGACTGAGTAGCAATTAAAAAAAATCTCTCTGAAGAATGGAGAGGCAAGTCACTAGCACTAGAACTATATGATATTGGTGGCTGCAAATACAATGAACAGATCTTCCATGAAAATCATTCCACTACAGCATTTATAGCCCTGGCATGTTGGGGCTTGTAATGGAAATGCTGCATATTTAAATATGCTTAGTAGCCTGTTTTTCCCTTGTTCTCTTGTTCTGCAGAACTCAGTCACCATCTGCAAAAAGGTGTCCTGTCCCATTATGCCCTGCTCAAATGCCACTGTTCCTGATGGAGAATGCTGCCCACGGTGTTGGCGTAAGTTCCTAAGATGGCATAACCATTCTTTAGTGACTAGACCAGTTTTAATACATCCTAGATAGCTGGGCACAACACTGGATCCCACCCCATCTCCACCATATATTTTCATTCCATTTCTTGCTGCACAACTGGTTAACTTATAGCTCGGGTGCTGCATACAGCCCCAAACTCCATTATGACCAAATCTTAAATACTCATCTGGATTATGGTATAGGCAGTAATGACCCTGGTTTAGCTTATTTACTCTGAATTTATGCTTCAAGGAAAGGAGGTGATAGGTAGCAGCAATAGGTCTAAGTTGATATCCTTTAGAATTTTACCTTAGAGGTAAAGAAAAATCTGTTTACTAAAGAAATCAACAGGTTTGTGGTGTGAGCGCTGGTCTAAATTAGGTCTGAAAGTTCTTCCTGTTTTATCTGCAGTGATAGGAGGCTCAAGAGAATAGCATCAGTTTGAGTTTCAGGGCCCTAAAAAAATTAGGCACTATGTTATTTCATGGCACTATGTCGTTTCTGGTTTTTATTGCCAATATAAATTAATCACTTTGCTGAGATAATATTTAATATAATAGGTACAAGTCATGAAAGTGATTCATCCCAACTAAGATGAAGAAAACAGAAAAGTAGCACTTGCCCTTCACACACACACACACACCCTACCTCTACACACCTCTACAAACATGGACCACAGCTCAGAATAACCAGTCTCACCCAGGAGTCACAGTAGTGGCCATGAGTGTATCTCTTTCTGTTAAGCATGCACTCAATGTGTGGGTTATAGGGAGCAAAGCTGGATGACGACTAGCAGAATTCTCTGCTAATCTGAATTCTGCTAGTCAGAATTCTGAATTTCTGCAAGGAAAATTTCCAACTGATGGCAAAAGAAAACAAGTTCTCTGTCTTCTGGGATAGATAAATGTGATTGTAGTCATTGGTACCTGGGCAGAGTGTAAACAAACACGTTTCCTCTTGTGAAAATATGTACAAAGAAGGCCCCACATGCTTAGGGTAAGAGTATCAACAAATTGACTGACCTCATGGCCGAGTTAGAGCCAAAGCCGACAGCAGCTCAGCTGCCTTCATGCTCGTCTGTCACATGGTCCAGGGCTTCTCTGACAGTCACAAATGACTCCTATCAGCTGCACCAAACTCTAGCACTCTTGGAAGGCTGAGAATGGAAATGCCTATAGGTATCTTAAGTCAGTAAGGGAAAACTCATCTGAAATGCTCCAAGAGGGAAAAAGAAGAAGTAGTGAATAGAACATAACATTGAGAAGGCTCAGCTGTACTGACTCAGGCAAAGCATCTGATTCCCCCAAAGATCCTCACCCACAGGACCTGGGATAAACCCCTCAGCTGATTGCCTAAGAAATATATTATTGCTTTCTATCCTACATAACTGAAGCTTTATACCATTTGATACTAAGTTCTGGACAGCTCATATACAGTATGGTATATATAGTTAAGATAATTGATTGTACACTTAAAATTTTTTAAGAGAAAACCTTAAATCACCACAAGAAAGTGAAGTGATGGATGTAATAATGAGTATGACAAGCAGTAATCACTTCACAGTGTATACATAGACCAAAATATCACATGTATACATCAAGTATAAATAGTTTTTATTCACTAATCATATCTCAATACAGTAGTAGCCAGGTGGATAAAAAGGAATATATTGTTCTGTACCCTCTGGCAAATGAATAGCCCCTAAACAGCTCATCCTAATCATCAGGTACTACTAACCAATCTCTGTGCCCCTGCAGCCAGCGACTCTGCGGATGATGGCTGGTCTCCATGGTCTGAATGGACCTCCTGCTCTGCAACGTGTGGCAATGGAATTCAGCAGCGCGGCCGCTCCTGTGACAGCCTCAACAACCGATGCGAGGGCTCCTCAGTCCAGACACGGACCTGCCACATTCAGGAGTGTGATAAGAGATGTAAGCATCTTGGCCACTTAGGGCTATGGAAGTCTGATTTGTCATCACCAAGAACAGCTCTGCACCATGGAGCCTTAGAGCACAGGTTTTAGAAATCTCTGGATCTGAATCCCAGGTCTACCACTTATCTCTGCACCTTGAACACAACCTGCCCTCCCTGCAGCCCTCTCCTCATTTGCAACTTAGGGATAGTAATAGTTCCTGCTAAGGTTATTTTGAGCATTTTATTTAGATAATGTATATAAAGCAAAAAGCATAGAACTTGGCTCATGGCAAGTACCCTGTAAACGTTAGGTTTTTGGCAACCCACAAAGATAGCTATATATTATCTGTCTCTGGTAGAAAGGGCACCATGTTGACATTGGACATGTGGTTGAGAGCCAGTTTGTACCATCCACTAGTTTTAGTTGCCATTGACCATGTGCTGGAAATATTTCTGGATACTCCTAAATTGGGCTTCTATTTGTCTAGCTCCAAACCAGCACTATTTGTGACATCAGCTTTGTACTTTAGTTAAACAGGATGGCGGCTGGAGCCACTGGTCCCCGTGGTCATCTTGTTCTGTGACATGTGGTGACGGTGTGATCACAAGGATTCGGCTCTGCAACTCTCCCAGCCCCCAGATGAACGGGAAACCATGTGAAGGCGAAGCCCGGGAGACCAAAGCCTGCAAGAAAGACGCCTGCCCCAGTAAGTGAGAACCTGACTGTGGGGCTGCGCATGAGCAGCAGCTCTGCTCAGCTGGTTGCCTGGTGTCTGCAGCCTCCAGTCCAGTGGGTCACGTAAGGGGGAAGGTTACTTACTAGAGAAACAAACAGAAGCAAAGTCCTGCATGCTCAGCAGCTTCTTTTAATGAAAACCAGAAAGAACACCATTTCAGACTCATCCTCTTTCCAAACATTCTTTCCACGTGTCAGGGTGGCAGAAGTTTCTCAAACAGGCTTAGAGGAGTATGCTATGACAGGTACAGCATTTGAAAACTGACCTTTATTTTTGTATGATTCATTTCTTTACAGTCAATGGAGGCTGGGGTCCCTGGTCACCATGGGACATCTGTTCCGTCACCTGTGGAGGAGGGGTACAAAAACGTAGCCGGCTCTGCAACAACCCTATGCCCCAGTTTGGAGGCAAAGACTGCATTGGTGATATGACAGAAAACCAAGTCTGCAACAAGCAGGACTGTCCAATCGGTGAGCCATGCAGCCCAGGACAAAATCACCCTAGGAGCTTTCTATTTTACTGAATGCCTCAGTCAGCATTCAGGTGGGTTCCAGCTTTGACTGGTCCTGAGTGGTCTGATTACTCTAAAATGCAGGAGGACAATATAATCTCCACAAGTTATCAGTAGCAGAGGGACAGTGTCTTCTTCTCTATTGCTTTTTAAGTGGCTGCCACGACAATAACAGCAGCTTAAACCAACTGATTCCCGGTCTCTCTCCCTTATATCAGATGGGTGCCTGTCCAATCCCTGCTTTGCTGGTGCCAAGTGTACAAGCTATCCTGATGGCAGCTGGAAGTGTGGTGCTTGTCCTCCCGGTTACAGTGGAAATGGCATCCAGTGCAAAGATGTCGATGAGGTGAGAAACTAAAGGCTTTTGAGTCACTAGATCTAGAAATGTGGCGAGCTTGTCCCAGCACTTTTTTAAGGCAGCATTTTTCTAAACATTAAGCAAACCTGTATTTCCTCCACAGTGCAAAGAAGTGCCTGATGCCTGCTTTAGTCACAATGGGGAGCACAGGTGTAAGAACACAGACCCTGGCTACAACTGCTTGCCCTGCCCTCCACGCTTCACCGGCTCACAGCCCTTCGGACGGGGTGTTGAGCACGCCACGGCCAACAAACAGGTACAGCAGACTAGACTAGCAGAGCAGTATAGAAGAGAGCTCTCCTTGACCAAAACAGCTAGCAAAGGGGGAGTGTAATCTCATACCCTGAATAAAAATGGGAAGGGAGGAAGTACACATTCTAGTTTTAGAAGCAAAACTTAATGGCAACCATAGTTGAAAATGCTGTGCTGAAAGAAGATGGTCATGCTGAACAATTTCAGTAAAACCAAATAGAAAGTAACATTTGCCTAAAGCCTGGAAACCCTGAGAGAAAATGGGAAGGGACAGAGGTATCCCACACTCTTCCAGTGGGGTCTCCGTCAGCTTGGAGATGATAGGGCTCTAGACTCATTTCCATTATATCTGGGGATTCTCAAAGGCTCCATGTTAACATCAGGATGGTGTACCCTCAGGTGTGCAAGCCCCGAAACCCCTGCACAGACGGGACACATGACTGCAACAAGAATGCCAAATGCAACTACCTCGGCCACTACAGTGACCCCATGTACCGCTGTGAGTGCAAACCTGGTTATGCTGGCAATGGCATCATCTGTGGAGAGGACACAGACCTGGATGGCTGGCCAAATGAGGACCTGGTGTGTGTGGCCAATGCAACTTACCACTGCAAAAAGGTGAGCCAGCTTCCGTCGTGGACCACTGGAAAGAAGGCCCATCGCACCTGTCAAAGGAACATGCTAAGCAGTTTTAAAATTATTGGAACTTTGAAAATCAACCTGAAAGATCAAATCTCCCAAAGACAGAGGGGCATTAATACTCATTAGTATTAAATTGTTTGGTGCCAAGAACATGCATGAACAGACTTGTTTGGCAATTGTGCTCCGGGGTCAATTCTTTCACCCCCACAGCCCCCAAAATGTTCACCACTGTAACAAATACCAACAGAGTATGACTTGTGTTCACAGTATCTACAAAGCCTAGAGCACTTACACAGACCGTATATGTCCATCCCCCGAGAAAACATTTCATTTTAGCCTTCCCACAAAAGCACACATGCTCTTAGAGGGCATGTGATGAGCAAAGTGAATGCAAACTGTAGCTGGAATGTGCGTCTTCTCTTTTCTAGGACAACTGCCCCAACCTTCCCAACTCAGGGCAGGAAGACTATGACAAGGATGGAATTGGTGATGCCTGTGATGATGATGATGACAATGACAAAATTCCAGATGACAGGGTAAAGACAAAATAGTTTCCATTCCTCTTCCATCTTTTCCATCAACAACAGCCTGAGACACTTGAGAATTCAAGCAAACTGCTGCTTCATTAGGAATTACCCATCACATCTCAATGGCTTGAGGACAGAGGTGTTGCCAAGAGAATTTTTAAATGAGGTTTCTGTTCCTAATCACAACGTTTTCTCCCTCATTTGAGAGAGACTGCAATACATACACAAATGACACTTTGTTCCCCAGATTCACTTCAAATGTCATATCTAAATTACAGTAAAATCTGTGTTGGGTAGACAGACAACTGAGATGTTAAGGTTATATCTTACATCTCATTTATAGCCAACAGGGATCCATTCCCACCATTTTCATTCATTATGTCCTGTCTTTTAATTTTTGTAGTGATCATTTTACTTACACTGAGTACTCAGTATATCCCCTAAGTAGAAGATGATTTTTGAAGACTTTTACAGTTTGATACATACTGTGCATGTGGTTGGAGGCTTCAGCTGGTTTCCAGGGCAACACTGTTTCTGTTTTTTGTTTTTTGTTTTTTGTTTTTTGGCACTGGGGATTGAACTCAGGGGTCCTCGACCACTGAGCCACATCCCCAGCCCTATTTTGTGTTTTATGTAGAGACAGGGTCTCACTGAGTTGCTTAGCGCCTCGCCATTGCTGAGGCTGGCTTTGAACTCGTGATTCTCCTGTCTCAGCCTCCCTAAGTGCTGGGATTACAGGCTTGAGCCACCGCGCCCAGCTCCGGGGCAACACTGTAAAGTGCTCCATTTCTCCTCTTTGCAGGACAACTGTCCATTCCATTACAACCCTGCCCAGTATGACTATGACAGAGATGATGTGGGAGACCGCTGTGACAACTGCCCCTACAACCATAACCCAGACCAGGCAGACACAGACAACAATGGGGAAGGAGATGCCTGCGCCGCAGACATTGATGGAGATGGTAAGGTGCCCCCTGGCTCAGTGGGCCTGAAGGTGACAGAAAATTTCACACAGCTTAAGCTTAACATCATGACTGTTGGTATACGATTTGGTTGAAATATCCAGAGCTGCAAAGTCCAGTTCTTAACATGTCCCCTGTTCTCCACAGGTATCCTCAATGAACGAGACAACTGCCAGTATGTCTACAATGTGGACCAGAGGGACACCGATATGGATGGGGTTGGAGATCAGTGTGACAACTGCCCCCTGGAACACAATCCAGATCAGGTAGGTGGACTCTTTTCAGAGTCTTTCAGTAAAGTATTAGAATATCCCTTTCTGGGCCTTTAAAACAATGAATTTAATAGAGGTCAACCTCTTTCATTGTCATAATGCTTAAAGGTATCAAGCCCCCTGCAGTGTATTCATGTAAACATTGCCTAATGTGAGTCCTGTGCAGCGTCCCACAGATCTTTTTTTTTTTTTAATATTTTTTTTAGTTGTAGATGGACACAATGTCTTTTGTTTTTTATTGCTTTGTATGTGGTGCTGAGGATCGAACCCAGGGCCCCACGCATGCAAGGCAAGCACTCTACCACTGAGCTACAATCCCAGCCCCTGTCCCACAGATCTTTAATGAGAAGATCTGGTAACTTCAATCTTGTCTTCTGTAGGAAGGGCCACTTGACTTGCTCAGCATTATCCACTATTGTTAAGATAAACTATACAAAGCAAAGGCCTGTGACTGACAGGCCTAGAGTAGAATTAATCATATGTACGAGAATAAAATGTCCAGAAACAAACAAACAAAAAATCTATTTTCATGGCTTACAATATACTCTAACTATAAGAAATCATCAAACTAAAAATACTTCCAAAATCTGGAGAAACTCCTCTTTCTCATTCTCCAAAAATATCTAACATTACAAACAGATCATCTTTCACCCATACTAGGAAGGGCAACAGATAGACATTATACACAAAATATGTTGCTCATCATTATTTTCAAGGAATAAAAGTTGAGAGAAGACTTTTTGTCTCTCCCAAAATGCATTGTTCTGGATGTTTAGAAATCAGCTTTTTAAAAGTGGTAATATTTTTATACACTAAAAGAAATGAGAAAGCCAGCTTCCCCCTTTGAATGATTGTTCTTTAAAAGCTTTGTCAAGCTATAATAAATTTTAAAACAAATTTCAAGCATCATATAAAAATCTTACAAGTGAAGAGCATAAGTACTGGCAAGAAAAATTCTAGTTTGTATTTAAACAGTCCCTAAGCATTCCATGCATACTGAATGATGTTTAGTACTCTGAGAAAATTTGTTTTGAAAAACTTCAGAGTTTGACTTTATCTGAGCCAATAGATGACTGTTCTTTTATACATACAAAACCAAATACCTTACAAATGAAAAATAATTTATCTCTCCTACACATTACCCAGATAATGTGCATAGGAAGGAGTGCCATATTTCTGTGATTTCCTGACCTACAGAAGTTGACCTATCAACAGTTTTACAATTGAGACTTTCAATGGGAAATTACAAATATACCCAGAAGATTTTACTTAACATTAATATGTAAGCAGTTAACACTGCATTCCAACCTTAGTGATTAAATAACTATGGTAGAAAGCTGTATATTTAAAAATAATTAAATATTACTTCTCATTTTTCATATAGAACCAAGGATTAAAAAAGAAAAACACTTTTTTAAACTTAATGGTTAATATCTTTCTGTAGTAGTAGAAAAATAAACATGAAACTCACAGGCCTTGTCAAACACGGGAGAACTTTCCCTGTTGTGGAGGCACTAATGTCATCTTTAACATTAGGGATTTATACTTTGATTTACCCTCCTCTTATGTCTCTCTTCCAGCTGGACTCTGACTCCGACCGCATTGGAGATACCTGTGACAACAATCAGGACATTGATGAAGATGGTCACCAGAACAATCTAGACAACTGTCCTTATGTGCCTAATGCTAACCAGGCTGACCATGATAAGGATGGCAAGGGAGATGCTTGTGACCATGATGATGACAACGATGGCATTCCTGATGACAGAGACAACTGCAGGCTGGTGCCCAATCCTGACCAGAAAGACTCTGATGGTGAGTCCGTGTAGCCATTTTTTAAGAGAGTAACTGACATCATGACTGGATGGATAAAAACAAAACTGAATACATTTGAGAGGGAAAAGTGACTAAATGTCAACTTTGACAAGAGAGTAAATTCTACCACTTCTAACAATATTCCAGAATTTCACTAAGCCCTTGCCTTTCTGACCTTAGGTGATGGTCGAGGTGATGCTTGCAAAGATGACTTTGACCATGACAATGTGCCAGATGTTGATGACATCTGTCCTGAGAATGTTGACATCAGTGAGACCGATTTCCGCCGATTCCAGATGATTCCTCTAGATCCCAAAGGCACATCCCAAAATGACCCTAACTGGGTTGTCCGCCATCAGGGTAAAGAGCTTGTGCAGACTGTCAACTGTGATCCTGGACTTGCTGTAGGTGAGTAGTGAGTTCTTAGACCAGATACACGTATGGGAAAGAAGCAAATACAAACTCTGGTGGTTGGACCTGTGCTTGTAGGCACTAAGGAGGTCTGGGAATATAACTGAGAACCTTCTGAAGGCTGCAGTTTTTCACTTGGCTTGGCTTTGTCTTCCAGGTTATGATGAGTTTAATGCCGTGGACTTCAGTGGCACCTTCTTCATCAACACCGAAAGGGATGACGACTACGCTGGATTTGTGTTTGGCTACCAGTCCAGTAGCCGCTTCTATGTTGTTATGTGGAAGCAAGTCACCCAGTCCTACTGGGATACCAACCCTACAAGGGCTCAGGGATACTCAGGCCTTTCAGTGAAAGTTGTGAACTCCACCACAGGGCCCGGCGAGCACCTGCGAAATGCCCTGTGGCATACAGGAAACACCCCTGGCCAGGTGAGAAGTAACGCCCTTCAAAAGGATTGGGTTCTTGACTAGCACTGGGAACACTGTGCTTTTGCCAGGATTCCCAACAGGGAGCCTAGATGTAAAGTTCCCAGCATCACCAACTAAAGCATTAAACCTTGCTTTAAAGAATCACTGTAGTGTGTGGGAGAGGAGCTTGCTATAATCAAGAGTCACCCTTCAAATCCAGAGGAAGTTTCAGCCTCTTCAAACAAAAACTCCTTTGCCTTCTTTCTGCTTTATATTCATTGAGTGGCACACAACGATAGAAGCCTTGGGAGTAATCCTACACTGCAGCCCTCTAATCTAGGTCACCATGGTGCCTTTCAAACACTGTTTCTTATGGAACAAAATATAAATCTCCTGATGGAGCTGTGTTTCAACGTTTTCTTTTCCTTTTCCTCCAGGTGCGCACACTGTGGCATGACCCTCGTCACATAGGCTGGAAAGATTTCACTGCCTACAGATGGCGTCTCAGTCACAGACCAAAGACAGGTTTCATTAGGTAAGATTGCACTGAGTAAACTTCACTTACAGTCACACTGATGGGCGAGGAGGAAGAGAACAGAAAGTAGCCTCGTTGCTAATGATGTGTACTTTTCCTGCAGAGTGGTGATGTATGAAGGGAAGAAGATCATGGCTGACTCAGGACCCATCTACGACAAAACCTATGCTGGTGGTCGGCTAGGAATGTTTGTCTTCTCTCAAGAAATGGTGTTCTTCTCTGACCTGAAATATGAATGTAGAGGTAGGAGCAACATAGCAATGAATGTACAGTGGACATATCTGATTTCACATTAACAGGATGTCGAGTGTAGGAGAGGCTGATTTAAAGACTGTTTTAGAGACAGGGTTATTTATATTTTGCTTTTGAGGACATGGTGCTAAAAATGAAATGATGCTTTTGAACTGTGGCTAGTGAAATCCTGAGTCCTTATTAGCAATATGAATTTATTTAGCAATTTCTGTGCTCTTTCTACAAGGTGAACCGTAGACAAGCCGCTGGACACCTGAGACCTTGTTAATATTTTTCTTTAAATTTTTGTATGTTTACACATCTCACTCTCTGCTTAAGGGTTTCTTCATGCCATCACAGTTGTCCCTTTATACAGAGAGGGAAAAGGGTTTCATCTTCATAGCAGCATGCTAAATTGATTTTTGCTACTAACCTTAGTTTTGTATTCTTGTTTTTTCACTCAGTGATTGATGAAGCTCTCTCTGAGACCAATGTTGAACCTACCACCAAATAAGTGCTTATAAATACTGAGCTAGGGCCTGATGCCTACAAGGTATCAAGAGTAAAAAATATGTTTGATAGTACTCAAAAAATACTTAGCTTATGATAGAATTTTTGAGTCTACATTTTAAAAATAAAACTCCTAAACTTTTAACACTGAAGGCCTTAGAAAGCATAACACAAGTTCTATGCTATGTCAGTCTCCTGGCATCAATGTCAGCAAAGGAAATGAATGTTAATTAATGGGCTTGAACAACCTTCGGTTATGCTTTATGTCACTATAAAAGCAGAGCTCTCTCTGTCTTGTTAATTTGTTAACTGTTAAGATGATTTTGCCCTTATTAATTTTCATTTATGTATCTGTTTATTCATTTAACAGATTCCTAATCATCAAGCTGTTGATCAGAGTACTGATCACAACCAATGCTGGTATTGCACCTTCTGGAACCAAGGGCTTGAGCAAACCCCAGGATCACTTCTCCTTGCCTTCCTTTTTTTCTCTGCTTGCATTGGTGTGAACTCCTAGAACATGTGACCTGCCTCAAGAAAATGCAGTTTTCAAACAGGCTCAGCATTCGGCCTCCAATGAATGAGAAGACATCTTCCAAGAATATAAACAATTAACTCTGGTTTGCTTTGAAAAAGCAAAAGCATCTACTTGCTTCAGTTGGCATGGTGCCTGCTCCACTCTGCTTTGTCCCAGAGTGGGTGCTTTGTGAGGCCATGTCTGAGTAATGGACTCGGAAGCATTTTTAGGCATGTCAGAGAAAGGAGGACTCACTAGAATTAGCAAACAAAACCACCCCAACATACTCCCTCAGGAATAGGGGGAGCAGGGCCAAAGCACTTAGGAGAGGGCGCATACCCAACAGACGATGGTATGAAGAAAATATGGAGGAACTGTTACATGTTCGGTACTAAATCACTTTCAGGGGACTGAAAGACTTTTGCTGGATTTCATGATGCTGACCAGTGTTAGCTGATTAACCCACGTATATAGGCACTTAAATAGAAGGAGGGAGGGGAGGCAAAGACTGGCTCTGGACTTCCTCCCTGGCCCCGCCCTTTACATATCACTTATAGTGGCCAGAACAGGGTGTCAGAAGTGCAAGGCAGTGCTGGTTGCCATTGCCTGGTCACATTGAAATTGTTGGTTTTATTCCAGATGTACCTTGTGCAGATGTAGCAGAAAATAGGAAAACCTACCATCTCAGTGAGCTCTAGCTGCCTCCCAAGGGAGGGGCAGCTGTGCTTATATTTTTATGGTTAGAAAGGCACAAAATTATTATCAATCTAACTAAAACATTCCTTTTCTATCTTCCTGAATTTCCATGGAGTTTTCCAATTCTCTTTTGGATTATAGTTTTTTGGGTTTGTTGTTCTTGTTTTTATTTTAACAAACCTTCTTTATAGTGTAAAATATTTATTTTTTACCTATTCGGGAGGATCTATCTGAAAAATTATTCATGGAACAGGAAATAGTGTAAGGACTATCCATATCATCTTTGTTAGGAGTCTTCACGACTGTAAGATTGTAAATACAGATTATTTATTAACTCTGTTCTACCTGGAATTAGATTTCATATGGAAAATGTTTGAGAGCAGGTAGCTGAGATTTATCAGCAAATCTCTTTAAAACTGGCACTTGGAAAATCAGCCCATCAAGCTGCTTTTTCACTTTGTGCTTAGAGTGAATGATTTGGAATTCTTTCTTCTTCTTTGTTTTGTCTTTCCAAGAATTGTTGGTTGTCCGTTTGCAGGTGTTTTGGATTGCAAAAAAAGCCATGAGATCTTTATTATTTTATCCCATCCTTTGTGCCTATTTCCAGGGAGAATAAAAACATACACCTATTTTTTTTTCATTTTTCCAAAAGAAAGAAATGACAAAGGTGAAACTTATATACAAATATTACCTCATTTGTTGTGTGACTGAGTAAGGAATTTTGGGATCAAGCAGAAAGAGTTTAAGTGTCTAACAAACTTAAAGCTACTGTAGTACCTAAAAAAGTCAATGTTGTACATAGTATAAAAATTCTTTGCAGAAAAAAATATTCCCAGTAAGGAAATAGCATTGAAATGTTAAATACAATTTCTGAAAGTTGTTTTTTTTTTCTATCATCTTGTATACCATTGCTTTATTTTTATAAATTATTTTCTCATTGCCATTGGAATAGATATCTCAGATTGTGTAGATATGCTATTTAAATAATTTATCAGGAAATACTGCCCGTAGAGTTAGTATTTCTATTTTTATATGTTTGCACACTGAATTGAAGAATTGTTGGTTTTGCTCTTTTTTTTGTTTTGTTTTGTTTTGTTTTGATTTTTGCTTTTTACTCCCCGGTTTTTACTATTTGCCAATAACTTTTTCTAGGAATGTGCTTTTTTTTGTACACATTTTTATCCATTTTACATTCTAAAGCAGTGTAACTTGTATATTACTGTTTCTTATGTAAAGGAACAACAATAAATCATATGGAAGTTTATATTTATACTTACTGTATCCATGTTTGTTTGTTCTCTGCTGGCTTTATATTATAAGAGATGGGTAAATGTCATTCTTAAACCAATATACAAAATGAAATTACAGTAAACAATAATAACATTCACAGTTTCTATATGATTTAGAAAGAATGAGTTGTTCAAGACTATTTAGAATAAAAGATTTGTGGAATAAAAGAACAAAATGATGCATTAGTCTCCCACATTAAAAACATACAAAAAATAACCCTTAAGTCTTGGACCCCAGATGAAATACAATTTCATATATCATTAATATCATTAGATGTCATGTATGGAATCCTTCTCAAAGTCCAGTTCTATTTCTAAGAAGAACAATAAAAAGGAGGAACAGCTGTGAAGCACATGTACTTATTGCAACTCCACTTCCTGACTCCGAATGGCAGCACTGGGTGGGTGGGCAATGTGATCACAGGTTGTGGAGTAGCTTCAGATGGAAGTGTGTATGAGGCAAGAATTGTCTTTGAAAAGTTGAACTGGGGAGCTGCAGTTGTGGTTCAGTGGAAGAGCACTTGCCTAGCACGTATGAGGCACTAGGTTCAATCCTCAGCACCACATAAATAAATAAAATAAAGGTATTATATCCATCTACAACTAAAAAACATGTTTAAAACTTTTTTTAAAAAAGATGAGCTGAGTATTATAGATATCTCCTTTTAGAGAATGGTATTCTTTGGTCAAAAACAGATGGTCAAAGAGAAATGTAAAATTTGGAAGGAATGTATAAATGTGTGTGTAAATATCAAATTATTTTGTGAAGAGAAGGCCAAAGTGTTACAATAAGTGGAACTTGAGTTCTGGATGGGCTAATCATGAATGTGAAATACTGACCAATTAATTTCCAGTTTTAATAAAAATGAATCAAGAAAATTTGTAAGATTAAAGGTTTTGTTCTGAGGTCTATTAACCACTAGATGCAATTGGCTGAGTAAAATAGTCTTCCTCCCTTGTTGATTTTCTCTCTTGCTCTAAAAACATCTAAGTAGCATGATCATATATAAGTATGATCGACAAATCATTTTATAGGGCCAAGGTAAGGAAGTAGGAACTAGGAAGTGTTGGTAATAGCTGTGTAATTAGGAAAACTGATCTGGAAGAAATAATTATTTGAAACATAAAACCAATTGTTCTCAGAGCAGTTCAACAAATGAAGTCCTGGGAGAAAATTCTAATCTGTAGGTAGTACAGCAAAACTGACTTGAGAATACCAAGATGAGACAGAAAAAGTGGCTGGGAACAGGCTTTTCTCCAGGCATGCTCTATTTCACTCCAAAACTAACCTTCAAGCCAGCAGGTTATATTGAAATACAGGACTTGTTAAAAAAAATTATGTTACCACGATGATAGTTTTTTTCCTCCTATGGGAGTTTATTGTTGTGTGTTTAAAGGGAGTTAGACTAAAGGGCAATAAACTTTAAGTCCTATCAGAATTTTGAATTAAGGTAGTGCCAGTAGTTTTTTTAAAAAGTCATATATAGAAAAATTGCACATTTTAAGTTCCCAAATTTATTCCTAAAATGAATTAGCTCTTTGTTTTCTATACTTTTTTTTCTTATTCTGGGGCAAATAGGCTTAGAAGTTATCTCAAAATTAAAATTAAAACACTATTCTTAATAAAAATATCTTTTCTGTCTAAATCAGGATATTTTTAATTTAAAAAAATCTGGAGACTTTATGTTGAATTAAATTATAAATGCAGTTTATCAGTCCTTGTTAGAGTTACTTTCAGTAGACATGCTATGAAATGGCATCACCACTTTTAATGACAAAATTCGTTACTTAATATCATTCTGTTTTTCTTCCCCTTACTTATATTCCCATAACAGGCTCACTATGCCCCCATATAGCATTTGCAGAAGTACACTAAGGTATCACAAGCCCTTTGCAGTGCTGCACTAGAAATAGCTTCTCTGTGTATTTAACCGTTTCATTTTTTCTCTTCCCTCTTCCCTTCCCGTCTGTGCCTCTGTCTCTTTCTTTTTCTTGGTCTAGGTCACAGACTCAGTCTCAGACACTCTCTCTCTCTCTCTCTCTCTCTCTCACACACACACACACACACACACACACACACACACACCAAATACAAGAAAAGTATGGACTTAGCTGATCTCCTCTAAAAGGATCATGGGTAATGATGGCTCCTCTCTGACCCACTCCAAATTCCCATCCATGTCACATCTGCCCTCCAACTGTTCCCACTCAAATCCTTCAACACACAGGAATGCCTCAGCATTCCTATAAGAATCTAAACTCATGGCTTTTAACTTCTGCTGGCTCACAGAGCAAAATTTTTGGCATCAAGATAAATTATACTGTAGCACACTGACATCAGTATGAACCATTGCTATTTTAAATGAAAAAACAGTAAATTGAAATGGAAATACCGAGGAAAGAAACTGCCTATCAATAGCTCTGAAAATGGTAGCTATACAATTCGTTTTATAAAGTCAAGGAAATAGGATGCAAGCAATCATTAAAATTATCTAACATCAGTAGATGAATATGTCCCAGCAAAAAATAACAACACTATTCATATATTACTCCAAATTTTATTAGAAGTAGCACAATATCCAGCTCATTTTTTTAGCTCAGTAATAAATTAAATTTTTAGTTTTAATGCCAATTCAGCTTATGGGGTATTCACATAAAATTTTCTCATGAATCTATGTAAATGACTTATTAAAAGACAAAACTTTCTCTTAATGGTACCACAGACTTTTGTAGCTCATCTGGCTGAATTCTTAAAGGCCTAAACTCTGAAAGAATGGAATAAACTGAAAGCAATGTATCAAATAACTTGCTACACTACTTAAGGAAAGTATTATGGCTAATAAGATACTATAAGCTCCTTTAATGTTGCTTTGTTGAGAAAATTCCTTTCTTCCCATGGCCTGATTGCCTTTGTCTCTTTTAGCGAGAGGAAACTATGATACTAACAGAAATGGAGTGGAAATAGTTTTCTATCCTTAGTGAAAAGGTCAACAAAAAGGCACAATTGACAATAGAACCAAATAAAAACAATAAAAAGAATCAAATATAGAAAAATAGTCAATGATACCACTTCCACTAGTCTTAACATAGCACCCATATGTTACAATGTTGGTTTTTATACTGTGTCCTTGATGTCCCACGATTAGCAACACACTTACAAATTTCCCAGAAATTTCAATGAATAAAAATCATTGAACAATTATACCCCAAGTCTCAAACATATCAAGAAAATATAATTTACAAAATAAAAGTTTAAATGTCAAAATCATTATTTGAGAAATAGTCTCTATAATGCATTCATTGAATTCAAACAATTCAGAAAAAAATAGACTTTAACTTCATGACCAACTTTCTTCAGAACACATCCTAACAAGTCCTTGCTTAAGGTTCTTCACATTCTTCCACTACATCTTTAGTCTCCTGTTCATCTGCATATAAAAATAACAACCAAAGTTATTAGACAATCAGAAAGGTGTGAATAATTAAGACAAACAATTTGGCCTGCTAAACATTAAATCCTTTTACATATAATACATCACATTCTCATATAATATTTATTGAGTAGTCACCACAAGTTGTGTATAAAGTTTAAAAGTAAAATCAAAAGATAAGGTATTTCTCTTCATTGAGCTACATCTTAGAAATCTTTGGGTTTTGGAAGCTGAAATGATTATGGACTTAGACAACAAAATTACTTTTTTGCTTTCTACTAAGCTTCCAGGAAATAGGATAAAACCAAAAGTAAATATTATATGTAGGGTACATAAGAGATAATTGACTTCTGTCTCTTCAAAAACAGAAAGAAATTATGACACTAACAGAAGTGGAATGAAAATGTTTTTCTACTGTTAGGCAAGAAGGTTAACAGAAAAGACAGAATTGACAACAGAATTAAATAAAGGTAGACAATAAGACTCAGGAGAGACTGGTGGAATATAAAATGTCATAGTAGCTTTGGAAAAGAGTCTGGCAATTCCTCAAAAGGTTATGATAAACCTGGCAATTCCACTCCTAGGTATACTCCCAAGAGAAATGAAAATATTCATCCACACAAACTGTACGCAGATATTCACATCAGCATTTTGTGTGTGTGTGTGTGTGTGTGTGTGTGTGTGTGAATCAAAAAGTGGAAGCAACCCAAATGTCTATCAGATAATAAAGAGATAAATATCCATACAATGGAATATTATTTATATTATTTAACAATAAAAATGAAGTTAGTAACATGCTACAACATGGATAAATCCTGAAAATATTATACTTAGCATAAAAAGCCAATAGCAAAAGGTGACATATTGTATGATTCCATTTATGTGAAATATTCAGACCAGGCAAATTCATAGAGACAGAAAGTAGAATAATGACTGCATAGAGCTGAGGATTGAAAGAAAAAAAAGGAATGATAATTAATGGACACAGTGTTTCTTTTGAGGGCAGGGGTGAGGGAAATATGAAATCCATAGCAGTAACAGATGTACAACTCTGTGGCTATAGCACAAACCATGAATTATACAATTTAAATGCGTGAATTATTTGGTGCTATTGAAAAGTGGCCCCACAAAAACTATGTCCTCATCCTTCTTAATGCCTGGACTTGTGAATTTTATCTTATTTTGGAAAAGAGTCATTTCTAAAAGGAGGCAAAATTAAAGGATCCTGAAATTAGGAGATCATCCTGAATTATCTGGGTAGGCCCTGAATTCAGTGATAAGTATTCTTTAAAGAAAAAAGCTGAGGAAAATTAAGAAACAGGAAGGACAGCAATGTGAAGAGAGAAGAAAAGACTGCAGGGCTGTGGTCACAAAGTGAGGAAGCCAAGGAACACTGACAGCCGTGAGAAACTGGGAGCAGCAACGAAGAAGCATCTTCTCTACTGCCTCCAGGCAGTGTGGTCTTGGTGACACCTTGATTTCAGACTTCTGACCTCCAAAACTATGAAAAGGAATTTCTGTTTTGGAAATTTGTTATGGCAACCATAAGAAACTAGTATAAATCATATCTCAAAACTATTATTTAAAAATTCAAAAGAATCATCCAGGCACGGTGGCGCACGCCTGTAATCCCAGCACTTAGGGAGGCTGAGACAGGAGAATCGCGAGTTCAAAGCCAGCCTCAGCAACGGCAAGGTGCTAAGCAACTCAGTGAGACCCTGTCTCTACATAAAACACAAAACAGGGCTGGGGATGTGGCTCAGTAGTCTAGAATCCCTGAGTTTAATCCCCAGTACAAAAAAAAAAAAAAAAATTCAAAAGAATCAATTGACTAATTAAGGCCAAGTGACTTAAAGTTTCAGAGAGCAAAGTGAGAAACATGATGATATTGTTGTTCCCTCTGTAATGATGCCCATGGACTTTGTCCCGAAAGTCTTATACATTTGTCCCATCCCACTGTAATTATCTATGTAAGTGCCTCCCTACATCAATAGACTATGAAATACTTCAGAGCAGTAATTATGTCCTATTCAATTTGTATTTTACAACAATGGTCCTCAATGGGGGAAAATTTTGCCCCCTGGTTAACATTTGGTGATGTCTGGAAACACTGGTTTGTCAGAACTTCAGGGTGCACTACTGGCATCTACTGAGTAGAAGCCAAGGATTCCACGAAACATCATACAATGCACAGGACACTCGCCCACAACAAAGAAATGTCCAGCTCAAAAACGTCAACAGTACTGAGGCTGAAAATCCCCAGCCTGGAACATAGAAAGCCAGGTAAAACACAGTCACCAAGAGCACCTAAGAAGCAATTAGTAGAACTGGAAAAGTAATTCAAAAAATAAATAAGAGGTCTGAAGACACTGAGAAAAAGAGAAATCCATTAAGGCAATGATGAATTAAGGACTTCACTAGGAGAAAACCAAAATATTCTTTTAATGGAAAAAATTAGCTAATAGTGTCACTATTTCTAGAATCCCATGGCTCCACTGCAAAGCAATAAGACTACATTATGACAAAGAAAAGCTTCTCAAACAATCTAGTTCCTTTGAACTGTTTAGTGGAATAATGACATACACCAGCACATATTCCTTTCAAACCACTGCAGCACACCTCCCAAAGTCAATCCCCCACAACCAGGTTTCATCAAGACAGTTACAATCAAATGGGTGGAACTTCAATATTAAGTATATTAAGATTATACAGTTGTCATTACTTGTAGAACTTGTTCTGAGGACCCCAATAGGATAACATAATTAGCCTCCTTTCATTAAACTAAAACCCATATTTCTCAAATATACCCAGTGAAATCCTGTCACTAGCCTTAATTGACAGCTGGGAACTCTGATTTCAGTTAAGCCTGGAGAAGGCCTTGGACATGGGTATCAAACAAACAAAGACTCCTCAGATGATCCCATTGCGCACCATAGGAGTGAAACTCAAACTTCTTTGTGTAGAAGTATCACTGGGGATCTCATTACAATGCAAATTCTGACACTGTAGGTTTGGGATAGGGCCTTTGGAGCCCCACATTTCTAAAAAGTCCCCAGTGGTTGGAATATACTATAAGCAGCCAAGACTTATAGCATGGATTAGAAACTAAAATGTCTCCAAAGGGTCAAGTCCATGGCCACATCTCTTGGCCTTCTAAAGGTAGTATCTGCTACTCAGTTCAGATTTGATGATTTGTCAAAAAGAAAAAAAATTAGAAATTTAGACTTCCATGGAAAATATCCTGATTTAACGTTAAATGCTCTATGGGTCAACCAAGTCCAGTCACTAAGACTAATCATTTTATGTGAATTTTTTCATTTGATCCTTGGGCAGCCCTATAGGGTAAGTATTAAAGCCACCTGTATTAACTTTCCATCACTATAATGACATACCTAAGGCAATTAACTTATAAAGAGAAATGGTTACTTTGGTTTATAATTCTGAAGGTTCCAGTCCAAAATCAAGTGGCCCCACTCTTTGTGACTGGCAAGAGCAGCACATGATGACAGAGCAAATCATTCATCTCATGACCCAGAAAGCAGAGAGGAAGAGGAAGAGACTGGAATCCCACAATCTCCATGGAGTGCATGTCCCCAGTGACCTAAGGACCTTCCACTAGACCCTACTTCCTAAAAGTTCCATCACCTCCCAATAGAGTCAGACTGGGGGCCAAAATCTTTAACACATGGGCCTTCGAGGTATACTCAAAATCCAAACTATAGCACCACCTAATTTTATAGATCAAGGAAACCAAGGCACAGAAAAAAGAAAGATTAAGTAATTTGCTTAAAATCACAGTCAAGGTCTGCCCTACCCAAAGCCCATGTTCCTAATCACTAGGCCACATTGGTCTAGTACACACGGTCCAGTCTCCGTCTGCTACTCTGGGTTCTAGTCTGAGATCCTGCTGTTTATCTAAACTGTTAGTTTTATCCTCTGAGTAACTAATATGCTCTTTGGTTTCACATTTTTGGTTTCAATTTAGAGTGATCAACCATCCCAGTTTGCTGGGGACTGAGAATTTCAGTGATAAAACCAGGACACTCCTGAGCAAATCAAGACAGTATGTCACCCTAGGTTTCATTTACGATGTTATTTAAAAAGAAAGAAAAAAATTTATATGACTTATTGCATTTGTTATACAATTTTTTAAGAACACTGTTTACTCAGTAGGTCCTGTGGAAAATTCTATTTTGTTTTTCTTGAAGAATTGGTGTAGCTGTTTCCCTTCTTTACTGTACAACTGATTTTATGTCCCTTTTTGCCCTGTTCTACTTTACTGGCTACCTGACAGCTAGCTTAAATGCTTAGTGGCAAAAATAATGTACATACATAAATGCCTTTTGTTTTGGTTATCTAGGAAGCAGCTCTGCATAAGGGAATTTGATTAAATACTAGACTAACTCACAGACCTACAGCTTTTGTTTCTAAGGTGCCAGTGTACTCAGAGGTCTCTCTGAGGTTAAGTGTTACCAAAAACATTTACTTCCCACCCTCTTCACACTTGCAGGAAAATGAACTGAAAGAGTCCTGGTCTCACTCCACACTCCTCTCTCTCTCCACCAGAAGAAGAGCCAGTTTTCTGGTGAGATTAAGAGAGAAAATGCATGCTCAGTTTTATCCCTTCCTCCTTAGGAATCAATGCTCTGCTCCACCTCAATCCTACAAGGGTGCATTCTTTGCTTCCCACGTTATTGGTTTTACATGAACAGCTCTCCACAAGAGAGACCTAAGATTTTCCAACCATGCCAGAGGCTGGGGGGATAAATTCATTTTAAGAGCATAGCATTATAAAGCCCATGTGGCTGCCCACTGGAGTCACAACAATCCTCTAATTTCATCAGCAACAAAGCTCCTTGATCTCCATCCACCAGAAGCATCTTCTCAGTTGGTTCTGATCCAGGTGGGAAAAAGAGTAGTGCTATTTATTGGTTCCCTAAATTCCCAATAGTCAGTGAGTAGCACACTAAATTCAGCAGACCTCGTATTCAAAGTCAAAAAATAGTAAAGCTTAAAGCACAAACATGAAAATGAAGTATTTTACATTGACAGCTTCTAATACAACTGTGAAACAAATCCTTATTTTTAAAAACCATAAATTAAATTGGTCATTTAGGTTCTTTTCTTAAAGCCTTGTCTGACCCTGCCTTTTTAGAAGCAGAACTGAAATACTTGAGACAGATCTTAGTTTATCAAGAAAAAGAAAACTACCTGTCAATAACTAACATTTGCTTTTTAAAAGAGAAAATGACGAATGGTTTTTTAAATTTCCTTCTTGTCTACTTAAAGAAGTCAAATCACAATCACATTCATGTGTATCTATTTCCTGAGAAAGAGGCACAGTGTAACATAGCAGTTGAGTGCACAGCAACTCCTCATTACAAAAACATCTTTAAAGGGCTTTTTGCCAAGAAAACTTGTATAGCATTCAGTTTTGGTGTCCACATTTATGGAAAGTACATAATGTACAACCTAGTATTTCAGAATGAAATTGAATATCAAGTTAACTTTAGCAATTGTAAATACTCCAACTTCAGACATTCTAACATGCTCAAAATGATAATATAGAACCTATTCCTTTGTGTTTATTATGTGATAAGCAGAAAGTAAAGTACAGGTTCACATATTCACATCTATACCATCTTGAACCTCCCTCCATATTCACAAGGGTTAAGGGTTAATTATTATAATCATCTGTGAAGATTATCTGGTATGATCAGAGGCATGTTCTGTACCTCCACAGTTTCTTCCCATGAAGTCATATTAAATTCTGGTTCATTCCATCTTGTCATGTTCTACTCAACAAGAGATATACATCAATGTGACTCATATTCATATTTGAGCAAAATACTATTATAAACGCATACACTGACTCCATGGGGTCACGAACCTCCCCAATACAACAAATAATTATATTCAATTTAGTAAATTTGACAACAATAGACAAAAAGGAGATGTAGATACTTTCTAAAAAACAATCTTTGTCCAAAAAGAAATAAAATACACTGCAATTTTAGGGTAGAACAAAATTTCCATAGTTTATTTATTAAATGAAGACCCCTGGGGAGGTGTGTTGATCTAACTGAATAGGATAGTTGTAAGTGAACTCTACTGCTGGACAAAAACATAATTTAAAGCTACATTCAGCAAAATGATGGAATAGGAGTTCTTCTAGTTCCTACCCACTCACAAAAACT
Source organism: Geosciurus inauris (assembly GCA_004024805.1). Lineage (NCBI taxonomy): Eukaryota > Metazoa > Chordata > Mammalia > Rodentia > Sciuridae > Geosciurus > Geosciurus inauris. The sequence continues at coordinate 26,901 of PVHX01008790.1, forward strand.
CAACCAGCAACTATCCACAGACAATATCTTCATGAAAATCCCTGATCTCAAGAAAGAGGCAGAGATATACCCTTAAATCACAGAACCAAGAAAAGCCACAAAGAGTAAGAGAAGTGGTTTCACTTTGACCTTGCCATCCCTCCCCACTCCAAGGTAGCACAGTGCCACACGTAAACTAGAGTCGTAGCAAACATTCAGCTTCACCACCACTTGGGGACCCTTCACAGGAGGCTCACTTCTTTCTCACTCCACAGGAAACTTTGGAAGTGCTGACTTGGCTATTCTACCCAGGATTAGTTAGAAAGAAAGAACAGTGGGTGGGGCTCACAGCAACCAGCACATGGATCTTGGCAGTGCCTCTGCATTTCAGCCAGTGAAGGCACTTTACTAATAAAACTAGCCAACAGCATCTTTCTGCAGGAAATACAGTCAACAGATCTGCCAGATACCAATCCCTAACCAGCTTCCTCACCCAGTCCCAGTGTTCTCTTTAAGCCTTCCCCCCAGCAGGAAGGCAAGGGCAAGTCAGCAATTACCTGTAGAGGGACGCATCTACCCCACCCAACTCCAATAGCCAAATGATGACCCTACTAAGCCTTGGTGCTCTGCATAAGCCTTTCCCAGTCCAGGAAGCAAGTTCAAGTACTGAAATAGCTGCATAAGGGAGCATCTAGCACCGCTCAACTCTAGCAGCTGACTAGTGCACTTCCACCAAGACTTGTGTTCTGCTTAATGTTTGCCTAGGCATGGAAGCCCACATTCACATGTATCTGTACAGCATCAACTCTGGCTTGGCCTATCCCAAATGGCTGAGCAGCAATCCCAGAGACCTCACCCAGTCTCATAATCCAGGATGCAGACCTGCCCAACTGCAGATTACAAATAGCAATACTTCATAGCCAGGGAAGATGACCTGAAACTGCCCATTTGAAGCTATGACATCCTACATAGCAGCTCCACTGGACCATGGAGTCCATCCAGTGGTCTCATCAGACCTCATAGTACATGTAGTAGTTCTATTTGACTTCAAAAAACAGCCTAGCTCAATGAGAGAACCTAACAGCAAGGTTTGTCTATCTAGGTCACTACCAGCTGGCCTATCCAAAATACTAGGCTAGAATAAATAATAAAGGTCAATCATGAACAAAAAATACCTGCAAAGATCAGAAGAGGTATCCATTTCCTCAAATGTGTAAACAACAACACAAGGACACAATGTTTACAAAGAATTGGGGAAATGCCACAAAAGGTAACTAATAAAGCCTCAATAATGGACCCTGAAGAAATGAAGTTCTAGAAATGACTGAAAAGCAATTTAAAAAAAAATCTCTTAAAGAGGCTCAAGGTACTACAAAAAAAAATCATGAAATTTGGAAAACAATTCATGTACAAATAAAAATTTTGACAAAGAAATAGAAATAAAAAATGTTTAAATAAATAGAAATTTAAAAATGTTCTAGAAATGACTGAAAAGCAATTTAAAAAAAAAAATCTCTTAAAGAGGCTCAAGGTACTACAAAAAAAATCATGAAATTTGGAAAACAATTCATGTACAAATAAAAAGTTTGACAAAGAAATAGAAATAACAAATCAAATATAAACTCTAGAAATAATATAAAATATAAACTCTAACATCCAAGTCATCCAAGTCTCAGAAGTCTCCAATCAAATTCAACTCAAAGAGGAGTTTGCCAAGGCACATCATAATCAAACTATCAAAAATTGAAGAAAAAGAAATAATTTTAGAGCATAAAAGAAAAAGAAATATCACATTCATGGGAGTTACAATATAGCTATTAGCAGTTTTCTCAGCAGAATCTCAGCAAGGTAAGAGAAAGGGATGATATATTCAAAGTGCTGACGGGGAAAAAAATGCCAACTAAGAATACATTACTCAATAAGGTTTTCCTTCAGAAATGAGAGAGAAATAAAAATTTTAACAGACAAACAAAAGTTAGGAGTTTGTCACCACTAGGCTTGCCTTACAGAAACTGCTAAGGGAGTTTCTTTATGCTGGGAGAGAAAGTTCCTAATTAGTAAGAAAAATATCCAATAATGTAAGTAATACTTACTCATATTCACAATGTTCAAATACATTAGGGTAGAATATTTTCTTATACACAGCCCAATTGTGCCAGGGCAGTAGGGTAGGTTGTAGATAGGCCAAAGAAAGCGCCCAGAGATAGTATGAAAGACATAATTTTTTTAGGGAAAGTTTAAAAGAGATCAGAGACTGCTCCAAGAAGAGTTCAGTAGTGACAGGTAGCACCTCTGTCCCTCACAGTGCTTTGTCCAGTGGCAGCCAACTGGACAGGTGACATGTAACCTTTCCACAGTGCCCTTAGCTCAACACCAATTCTGACTTAGAGAGAGGTTTTATATGTTAGGCTGCAATAGTAGTGACATAATGAGCATCAGCTTGCTTAGTTTGCTTATATGACCTGCATCCCAAGGAGCAGCTGTATTGGGATACATACAAGAAAACAGCTTTATGCAGATAATACCAACTTGCCATAGTTCCCAATATGCATAAGAGAAAAATAGTATCCTTCAAGATAAGGTGTATCTGGACTTTCTGGCCCAGGCTTACTCTCACTGTTCCCTCAATGTGGTTAGGTTTTGGGGGACAGAAAAGAGGCATTCCACAACATGGTTTTCACTGTCCCCTTTTCTTTACTGACAATACATATATAAAGCAATTTTATCTCCATTACAAGGGCTGAAGGAAAAAGTATCAAAAAATAACTATAGCATAATAAATTATTAGGAAATATAAATTATTAAAATATTTAAATTTTGACATGTAAACCATAAAAGTTGGGGATGAGGGATAAAAGTGTAGAGTTTTTTGTATGTGATTTAAGTTAAGTTGTTACATTAAAATAACCTGTTATAAGCACGAGATGTTTAATGTAAGCTGATGGTAAATATAAAGGAAAACACATAGTAGTTACACAAAATTTAAAAGGGAAGGATTCAAATCGTATCACTACTGAAGAAACATCAAACCTCAAAGGAAAACAGCAAGAGAGGAAGAAGGAAACAAAAGATCTATAAAACAAGTAGGAAGCAAATTCTAAAATGGCAGTAGCAAGTCTTTATATAATATCAATTACTTTGAGTGCAATGGCTTAGCAAACCAAAATCAATGCCACATTAAAAGAATCACTTGGCATAATCAAGTAGGTTTTCTCTGTGAATGCAAGGATGGCTTGACACATGCAAACTAATAAATGTGATACACCATATTAACAAAATGAAAGATAAATTCCATAAGATCACATCAACAGGTCCAGAGAAAACATTTTATCAAATTCAATGACTTTTCACAATCAAAACTCTCAACAGATTAGATATAGAGGAAATGTACCTCAACACAATAAAAGCCATATAGGACAAACCTTTAAAAACATCATATTCAACTGTGAAAAGCTGACAGTTTTCCTTTAAGATCAGGCGTAAGACAAGAATACTCACTGTCACCATTTCTTTTCAGTGTAGTGCTACAAGCCCTAACCAGAGCAATCGAGCAAGGGAAAGAAATAAAAGGCATCCTAAGAGGAAGAAAAGGAATAAAACTGTCTCTACTGTCAACATGATCTTACATATACAAAGACTTCACCAAAAAAGTTAGAACTAATAAATAAAATCAGTGAAGTTTCAGTATATAAAATCAACAGACAAAAATCAATAACATTTCTATACACTAATAATGAACTACCCAAAAAGGAAATTTGGAAAACAATCTCATTTATCATAGCAACAAAAACTAAAATACTTAAGAGTAATTTAACTAAGAAAGTGATAGATTTATCTACTAAAAACTTTTGATTAAAGAAAATACAAATAAATGAAAAGATCCTCCGTGTTGATGGATAGAAAAATTAATATTGTTAAATAATCTACAGACTCAATGCACCTCTTTCAAAATTTCAGTGTCATTTTTCACAATGATCCTTAAATTCTCATGGAACTAGAAAAGACCCTAAAAAGTCAAAACCCTTTCAAGCAAAGTGACACACCTAGAAGCATCTCACTTCCTAATTTCAAAATATATTATAAAATAGCATGGTACTAGCATAAAAATAGACACATCAACCACTGGAACAGGATAGAAAGCCCAGAAACAAACTCATGCTTTTATAGTCAATTGATTTTTTACAAAAGTACCAAGAATATACAAAAGAAAAATGATAATCTCTTCAATAAACGGAATTGGGAAAACCAGATATCCACATGCAGAAGAATAATATTTGGTCTTTATCTCACACCATGCATAAAATTCAACTCAAAATAGATTACAAATTTAAATATAATATCTGAAACCATAAAACTACTAGAAAACATACAAGTGACATTGATGTGAGCAATGATTATTTGGATATGATCCCAAAAGCACAGGCAACAAAAGTAGAAATAGACTCAATTTGATATAAACCCCAATATCAAACTTATATAAAACTAAAAAGCTTCTGTACAAAAAAGGAAACAATGAACAAAGTAAAAAGAGAGCCTACGGAGTAGGAGAAAATATTTGAAAACCATACATCTGATAAGAGGTTAATGCCCAAAATATATAAGGAATCCAAAGAATTCAACAGCAAGAAAATAAATAACAAGGATGAAAATGGGCAAAGAACCTGAACAGATATTTCTCAAAGGAAGACATACAAATGTCCAGTGGGTTTATGAAAAAATATTCAGCATCCCTAATCGTTAGGGAAATTCAAATTAAAACCACGATGTCACTTCATACCAGTTAGAATGGCTATTATTTAAAAAACGAAAGATAACAAATGTTGGTGAGATTATGGGAAAAAGAGGCCCGGTACACTGTTGGTGGGAATGTAAATTAGTACATCTATTACAGAAAACTAAAAGTAGGACCCCATATGATCCAGCAATCCCACTGGCTATCCAAAGGAACTAAAGTCAATATGTCAAATGGATATGTGCACTGTCATGTTTACTGAAGCATTATTCACAGTATTCTGTCCTTTAAAAGGCTACTCAATTCTAAGGAAGAGAAAAATGAGTGTGTTCATGAATATATTGAGGCAGTATGTATAAACTGATCCAACAGGAAACCAACATGCTTGACCATTCAGAAGAGAAATAAAGCTTTAACAAACAGGTCACATTCAGAGAAGGTGGGGTTGGAATTCAACTACCATTGAAGGAATACCTGAACACTCCTGGAAAGAAAAAGACCTAAGCAACAGAAGCATAGGAAAGTACTCGATAAGCTATCTTACCAAAAAATCAGCTATAACCTGAATAACATTTAGGTGACTAATCAGAGATTGATTAGGAAGAAAGAGAGTGTCAGGTCAGACTGTGCAAGTCTTAAACAGAAATAATTCAGATTTCATTCAATAGGCAGTAGAGAATCACAGGAATTTTTGAGCTATAAAATATGGCTATCAAAGCTCCACTCTGAGTAAATAAGTTTAGCAGTGGTCATCAATGTCAGAAGGGTAAGGAGGTTTTGAGACCAGAGGCCTGCAGGTCTCTGGAAGGTTATCACATTGGTCCAGTTGTAGTTGGAAGAGAAAAGAGATGGGCATGAGACACACTGCAGGAGCAGACCAAACAATATTTGAAGATTGAAAGTGGAAAGCAGGCATGGCGCAATGGCACATACCTGTAATCCCAGCAGCTCTGGAGGCTGGGGCAGGAGGATCACAAGTTCAAAGCCAGCCTCAGCAAAAGTGAGGCACTAAGCAACTGAGTGGGAACTATCTCCAAATAAAATACAAAAAAGTAGGACTGAGGATGGGGCTCAGTGGTTGAGTGCCCCTGAGTTCAATCCCCAGTACCTCCCCATCCCCCCTAAAAAAAAAAAGAAAGAAAGAAAAAATGGAAAGTAGAAAGCAAGGGAGAGGGCTGATTCAATGATGACTCAGATTTTGAGCCTGGGTAGCTAAGGAAACAGAAGTCAAGAGGAAAGTATGAGTTTACAGGGAAAGATGAGGAAATCAGTTTGAGGTGACATTCAGTTGTTCAACAGACAGAAATATGGGACAAAGGTGTTAGTTCAGAATTACAGATTGAAGAGTTAAAAGGGAATCTATTAATAAATAAATATAGATTTTATAAACAATATTTTTAGAGCAATCCATACTTGGAGGTAAACATTGAAGGTATTAGACTCATAAATTACAATATAGACTTCTAACATAGATAAACAATTGAGTAGCTGTTTATGTAAAAAACTGTCTATAATATTTGAATCCTGTACCATTGTATCACTGTAGGATGCACTACTGTATCATAACAAAATATCTGAGAATATAGCAGGGAATCAGACAGGAAGTTTGCATACAAAAACCAATATAGCCACAATAAGTGTGGCATTTTACAAATTCACCCCTTGGAACAAATTTTTATTACTGAAGTTTAGAAGTCAATATGCTAAGCAAGTCTATTTAGATTATTTATCCCCATTTAAACTACTTTCTATTTTCCTCTAAAATCAACAATGTTTTCTGCATGACAGAATTAATTACCATCAAGAACAATATATTTCATAAGAGTACTAATCTCAACCTTGATCTTGTAAGAACATGGATAATGTCCTTATGTTTGCATGTTCTTATACTATCTGTAACTTACAAATATATCTTACTGTCCTACTATACTTTAAATCATATCTTTCTATTGAGATGCTTTAAGAATTATTCACCAAAACATGTGTTCTCTAAGTCTCACCTGTTGTTGGTTTCCCTGGAGCACTGAGTTTCAGATGTTGGTCTGTTGATGAAAGGCTCACATTGACACCATACAGTGGATCATCCAAGAAGGAAGGCCTTTTCAATCTCCCAATGCCAACAGTCTTTGACATAAAGTAGTCTTCTGCATCACTAATAACCTCATCCTTGGAAAACTGGAGGCATTTCATATTCTCTGTTTCAATGATAAAAGCTTCTGACATATGATGCCCAGTCAGGGCTTCAGTGAGATAGCACCGTTCAGCAGCTTCACATTCTACATTCTCGAGCATATCTTCATCTTCTACCTCAGTTTTCTGGACCTCTGCTTCTGACCCACCTAGTAATTTAGAGAGGATAGATCTGGAAAGCTTGGGGAACTCAGGTGTTACATCCTCAACATCTTCATTTTCTCTTTCAGAAGAAAGCTTCATGATAGACTTTTGTTTGAATGTGCATTCATCCAGAAGACACCTCAACTGTTCCTCAGAGAGAAGTGATGTGGAATCTAACTGATGAAACAAACCAAAGTTTTCATAGTCAATCAATTGAGTAAACATATTTATGTTTGCTAAACTTCCAATAATATAAATGTAAATGCCAGGAAATTCTTACATAATATATGTAAATAGGAAAACAAATTATTTTAAATTATTAAAAAGTGCAGGGCAGCCCTAGAGAATAACTTGAGACTCAATAATTCACACTAGAATTAGAGTGGGGTGGGGAGGTGAAGGAGGAAATCCTATAAAAATGAATTATTGCACCAAATTAATCACTAATAACCTCTCTACACATAAAAGTAACTTGAGCTTAAATGGAGACATCAGAAAAGCACCTTTGATTTTAAAACTCATCAAGCAAAGAAGGAAGCAATCACCTCTTTGATAAACAGACAGGAATCCTGCCTTAATCCCTAGTAGGTGTTTCTCTGTCTCCACTCATTCCTCAGCATAAACCGAATTACCATCCAATTCAGTAACTGAGAAAAAAAAGATCTGAGGCAAATAGAGCACACTGCACCTGCCCCCAGGGATTCACTCCTATGTCTGTCTACAACTTTCAGTGGACAATACTGCTGAAGACAGAAAAGGAAGAGTGAAGGAGTGAGAGCATCCTGAGATGGGCAGTTGCTTCAAAGCTACAGGTCCAGGCAGGAGCCAGGAGCATTCCAGGAGCAGTGCATTTAGGGAGAAAGATTTGATCATACATATTAAATATTTGCCTATAAAGATTATTAGGGCTAGGTGTTTCAACTAAGACCTTGAAGATGTTAGAACGTATTTCTTCTGGTTATGTCCTCAGAAATAAATAAAATAAATCAAATCAAAGAATAGAGCCACAATCTACAAGAATTCAACATGAACTACATGCTTTTTGAGTTGAAACAATCTCAAAAAGGAATAGCATTAATATGTGTTGAAACACATAGAAAAAAAATCTTCCCTCCTCTAATGAATTGGCATTTTCCACAGTGTATTATAATCTAGGAAAACACTCATCTCCTTTAAAGAGAAATGAGTTCTCTAGGAATAAGAAGTCCCCATAAGAAAAGGTTTATTATTATTTGCAATGGACTTAATTTCTACTTCAGCAAAGCAAAATACTGCTATTAGCCTACTTTGTAAGTAAATAGTAAAAAAAATAACTAAACATTCTATATCTGTAGAGCATGGAGGGAGAAGGAGATTCTGTTACTGGAACTAGTATAGTTAACTCTCCATTAGCAGCATGTAATGCTTCTAATGCAGCTAATAAAAACAGCATGTAAAACAAATTGTGTATCACACTTCTAAAACAGATCATCTCTTTTAAAATTATATTTAACCAACTGATATAAAAATTCAATGGAAAAAGTCACCATGAGTTTCAGAATAATGATAGATTTTCTGGAAATGTCTTCTTAATAATTATCTGGAAGTCATAATTCAGGTAACTCACCTGAAGGTTAATATACATATCAAGAAATAGGAGTTGAATTATACATTAGTGAATCCTACTTTTAATCACTAAACACTTTAGGCATCCAAATGTGGCACTTTATGTATTATGAAGAGTATTTTCTTCACCCTATTATGTAAACCTAGTCAACTAGAAAATGAAGGCTATTCTTGTATGGCATTAGATACTTAAAATATAATTTCAAAATTTGCTTATATAAGATTGCTTATCATGAGTAGACAATTCCCTGAGATTTAGAAAGAGCCCACTAATGAGCTCCAGGAGTACAATTAGTTAGTGTGCAGCACTTCTACCAAGAGCCCACTGCTCAACATCCTCACCAAACACCCTCACCAAAGGCTTAGTATTATGAAAATACCAGATACTAGAGAAAGAATCAGTCCTTACTGGAACAGGATGATAAATAACTATAAAAGGAAGATCTCTAGGGGAACAAAGTGGAGGAAAAGATAGTATCTGATATGTTTGACCCTTCAAAAATAACATTGATAAGATAGATGCTTGGTGGTTATAATGTAGTTGGCTAGACAACCCAGAAAATGAGGCAAAGGAGAAAGCAAAGAAAGTATGAACTCTGGTTAAAGCAAGTTGAAAACTGAAGGAAAGACAGTGCATTCATATGTGTGCGTGTGTGTGTGTGTGTGTGTGTGTGTGTGTGTGTGTGTGTATGATAACTATTAACTCTAGGACAAACAAAAAGTTACACAGGAAAGGATACCTACCATAGGATATCACTTGCTTCTCTTGTGAACAACATTTACACAATCACTATAACACAAATACTAATGGTCAAGGTAACCAAAAGTTGTGATTTAAGTCTTTTGGGGAAATAAGAGAAGAGACAATGGGTGTTTAGAGTAATAAGTTAAATTCTCAGTTACCATTTAAGGAACCCAATATATAATGTTTAGAACTAATCAATTAAAAAATTAAGTTATTACAAAATAACATGGAGGTAAATATTAGGGGAAAACATCCAAGGAGTAAAAAGTGGATAATGCTAGAGAAAAAAATCAGGAGTGGAGAAGTCTGCATCAAGGAGTTGCCATTTTTATTTAAAACATTTTAACACAATTTTTAATTTTATTACTATAATAAAATTTTAATTCACTTGAAACATAAAAGTAACTTGTGTATTCAAAATTTTTAAATAAAATAAATTTTTAAATGAAAATATAAAATATTTAAATGAAAGTCCCAATTGATTGTATCTTTGGACATCAGAACAGATCCAATTTCACAGAGCCAGAAACATATATATCTTGGACAAGGAGGAAAGCACTTCTTTTAAAAAAAAATACAAAATTAAAATATGAAGTTATATACAAGATCACAACAAATTGTTGGAAGCTTGAAGAGTTAAGTCCATGTCTGATAGTATGTCATTGAGCAGAAATGCTTATGGAAATGTTTGCTAATGCAAACCCACCCCCCCTTCTCCCCACTCCAAAGCTTGTACAACTGAGGGGCCCTGATGTTGAAGCTTCACTGGCTTTATGGTAAATCTGTTTCTGGGTAATTGAAGACAAAACATAACACATTTCAGCCCGTGTGTACACAGAAATAAGCTGAACTGCAATTACCCTGATCCTCGAGGGGGAAGCAGCCTGACAGTAAAGAAAACACAAAGACTAGAACCTGGGCTTTCATCCAAGCTTTTCTGCCCTGAACGTGTCACCCAAGTTCTCAGGGGCCTGTCGTCTTCATCTGTGAAATGAGGAATTGAAGATAATCTCTAACTTGGCACTCTAAAAGTGCTATCTGAGCAACTGCTCCAAAAATACAATAAGGGACCAGACTGGAAGTGTAGCTCAGGGATAGAATGTGCAATTAGAATGCATGAGGCCCTGGATTCAAACTCCAGCACCAGCAAAAATAAAAATAAACAAAGAAAGAATGAAATAATAAAAAGAATAAAGAATTTCTATTAACAGCAGAGGGTAGCCTGGGTAGAATTATAAAAACAAAACAATAGGAAAGAACTTTCATTTTTTTAGCATCTTAATATCAATGGTGAACCTTCATAAAAATGCTCTGGTCTCAAAACATTTTAAATAAAAATGAAACAAATATCTTAAGCCCTCAAATTAAATTAATTTGATTATAATGTTTCTGGGTGGTAATACAGATCAGAAATTTTAGTAAGATCCATTTTTCATATCTTTATTATCAGCAGAGCTTTGCCCACAGTAAAGGCTCAGTAAACGATGTTTATGGAGTTTTTTGTAAAGTATTCTATCAATAGAATAGAAGTTATTTATAAATGCTGAACTGGACTAAACGAGGGCTCTATTACAAACATCCCCAACCACTCTCTATAGTTAAGGACTATAACACAGCCTCCCTCTGGATTGCCCCTGACATCCCAGAGCTAATGAGCTCCATAACTGAACCACTCACTGTGCAAGCAGTCAAGTAACCATCTGTTTAAGTATTCACCTCAAAGTATTCATCTTTCATGCCAGCTCTAATTTCCCAATATTTCATAAAGTTATTCTCACCATTCCTGTCCACAATACAACTCAGCAGTCTTCATTTTTCCAGATCAGAGCCCAATCTATTTTATATGAAATAGATTTATATGAAAGACTATCTGCTCCCAGCTTCATTTTAGTGGTCCTTTTAGGAATCTTCCTTCTTGTTTTGACCAGTACACACACAGTTCATAGCTAAGGAGTAAATGTATTACTCTTGTGGTGTTAGTTCTCATCCACCTTGCTGGGCTTATTGGCAAAGAGAGTTGATGTCCTATAGGATAATAATAACTACCATTTATTAAGCACATAATCTAGGCCAAACATTGCTGTGTTCATGTTATCTGTATTGATTCCTTTAAACTTTGCAACAAACTGAGGCACCAAGAAAGTAAGGAACCTGTCCAAAGTCATGTAGCTACTAAATGGTGGACTTGGTATTAAATGCAGTCTGGGTCCACAGCCTGAATGCCTCCCACTGGTCTGAACTGCTCCTCACTATAAATGAGTTCTCCCCCTACCATCTACAAGTGTCCTCTTCCCAACTGGTGTTCATTTTTATATCTATTCTCTCAGACTTAAAAAAAAAAAAAAAAAGTCTTCCTGTAGAGCATTTCACTTAACTTTGGGACTTTTTACCCAGACAAGCTTTGTGTTTTAGACAAACTTACACTGTATCCTCTCCTTCAGCTCATTGCAAAACAAAAACTTGACAGCCACAGCTCCATTCTCAGGGTGCCCTCTGTTTGTACTTCTCCACTCAGATAAAAGCCAGTTTGGTGTAGGTGCTAAATTAGAGGAGGACAACTTGTAACTGCTGGAGAGAGAACACAGACTGATTCACCACACTCAGGTCCCTGACTCCCTGGCACCATAATGCTATGTGTCAAGAGTTTCCCTAGCCATAAAAACTCTAATTATTGGGCAGTGGATTTATTAACAGGGCAATCAAAATTACGTGTCTAGTGCAATCAGAAAGTTCACCATTATAAACCAGCAGAGGCAATCTTGGTCTTTGATGTAAGCGTATGTCAGATTTTTTTCCCTAAACAGAATTTCTAAAGACCCACCCTATAAAGGTAATACCATTATCACAAGAGATGAAAGGGTGGAAAGTCATATGTCCTAAATGATTAACAATGAGAGCACAGATGTAAGTAGTTTTCAGTGACACCCAGTTCCATTTCAAAATAAGCAACTAGATAAATAAATTACACCCTTTGCCTAACTACCAAGATACAAGTTTACAACTCTCAGTTGCAACCACCCCTGGCAACACCTAAGTAGTAGTTTATTTTAGTCAAGGCTCTTAACTATAAGAAACAGAAACTCCTATCTCAAAAAACAGAGGTGATGGGGTGAGGGCTGTTATAAGATGTAAGGGGTCATTTCACAGGCACCAGCAAGCAGGAAACAAAATATCAACAGGCTTTTGGAGTCTAGAACTGATATGCCACCAGGAATTGAAGTCATGTGTTCCATCACTCTCCTTCTGGATCCCTATGTATCTCCTTTTTTTTTTTTTTATAAATTTAATATCTGGGGCAGTTCCAAGATGGCGGCCTAGATGGACTCCTCTGTGCTAGTCTCTCTAGGACCAAAGCTGGAAGTAGTGGAAATACCACCTTCCAGCCAGCTTCTTGACATCATCCTACGATTCATCATCCCGCGCAGGAATTTCACTCGCATGTGTGCATGCAGGGCCACTAGGCAGCAGTGATTGCCATAAACAGCGTGACTTCAGCGGCAATTGGCAGAACACAGCTGCAGCGTGCGGGGTCCCAGCCCAGGGCTCAAGCCCAGGATTCGCCCTGGGCGGGCGAGGCCTGCTTCTACACGGGGTACCTGGCTCCAGCGCCCACCCAACCACACAGGACCCCTAGCATTTGCTCCTGTGGACAAACCGTCTCCTGAATGGGACCCCAGCTACTGTTCTTTGTGGATCTCCATCTAACACGGCAGAACTTCCTGCGCCAGGGGGCATGAGACAGCACCTGGGAACAAACTTTGACCTCAACACAGCACACCAGGAAACAGCTATCCACCAGCGGCCCAGAGCTTCACCCTGCTGTGAAACCCACACCCAGAACACCAGCAGAGAAACTCCAGCAAGCAACGGACAACATCACCTACTGGAGGTGAAAGGAACCATACCTGTTTATTTACACTGAGACTTTTTTTTATTCTTATTATTTTATCCTTTACCTTTTTCTCCTAATATTTCTATTGCTTAATCTTTTTGTTTTATTTCTCTGCTCTTTTCTTCTTTCCTTTCTTTCTTTTTCCTTCCCTTTTTTCTCTCTTACTCTTTTCCTACCCTCTAATCCCCAACAGTTGTGAAACCAAGTATTTGTTATATAGTGGGATATGGTAGATTGGGATTTCTGAACTGTATACTAGAGTGGTATTATATAGTTTTGTAACTCCCACTTGCATATGTTTTATTTTTCTTGCTATCATCTCGCCTCACTGTACTCTCTTTTCTTCCTCCTTACTGGTCTTCCCAACTCTCTGTCACTCTTTCTAGTAATAGCCAACTTCTCTTGGATTCCTTTTTCATGCTTTCTAAGATCCAATAACCATATCCTCACTTCCTACTACCCCAACATTCTATCCTACACCCCACCCTCAAGTTTATCTAGCCCACCAACAGAAACTATAGACCCATGTGCAAACTTATTGTTTACATAATAGATTGTAAGGAACTCATAATTGTTGTATATCATGACTAAACTGTAAATGTATTTGGGAGCTATTAGGAGTTACTTGGTTTGAAACTATATACTGCTTGTAATGAGATCAATCAATATTGATCTCCCCTTTAAAGGAAAGGTTTTGAAACCCTGCAGGGAAACTATACCCATATAGGAGTAAAACCTGTAACAACTTGGATCAGCAGAGCTAGAAGCGAAGACACACAAACATCATGAGAAAACAAAGGAAGAAAGTGACTCAAACAAACAAAGATACTACACCATTAGAATCCATGGTCAGTACGGCAGAAGAAATGACAGAACAGGAATTCAGGATGTACATAATTAAAATGTTCTGTGACTTAAAGAATGATATAAGAGAGCAAGCCCAGTCAGCAAAAGATCATTTCGATAAAGAGATACATAGGCAAATGCAGGAAGTAAAAGATCACTTTGATAAAGAGATACATAGGCAAATACAGGATGTAAAAGATCACTTCAATAAGGAGATAGAGATTCTGAAAAGGAACCAAACAGAAATCCTTGAAATGAAAGAAACAATAAACCAAATTAAAAACACAATAGAAAGCATCACTAACAGATTAGACCACTTGGAAGACAGAACCTCAGATACTGAAGACAAAATATTTAACCTTGAGAATAGAGTTGACCACACAGTGAAGATGGTAAGAAACCATGAACAGAACATCCAAGAACTATGGGATAACATTAAAAGACCAAACTTAAGAATTATTGGGATAGAGGAAGGCATATAATTCCAAACCAAAGGAATGAGCAATCTATTCAATGAAATAATATCAGAAAACTTTCCAAATATGAAGAATGAATTGGATAATCAAATTCAAGAGGCTTACAGGACACCAAATGTACAAAATCACAACAGACCTACACCAAGGCACATCATAATGAAAATGCCTAACATTCAGAATAAGGAGAGAATCTTAAAAGACACAAGAGAAAGGAATCAGATTATATATAGGGGGAAGCCAATTCGGATCACTGCAGACTTCTCAACTCAGACACTGAGAGCAAGAAGATTATGGCAAAGCATATACCAAGCGCTAAAAGATAGCAGATGCCAACCAAGAATCTTATATCCAGCAAAATTAAGTTTTAGGTTTGATGATGAAATAAAAACCTTCCACAATAAACAAAAATTAAAAGAATTGAGAGCAAGAAAGCTGGCACTACAGAACATTCTTGGTAAAATATTCCATGAGGAGGATATCAAAAACAATAATGAAAACCTGCAGAGGGAGGAGCTACACTAAAGGCCAATCAAAGGAGAAACCCAGTCAAGTTAAAAACTAAGAATAAACCAAAATGTCTGCAAATACAAACCATGTCTCCATAATAACATTGAATTCAATGGCCTAAACTCAGCAATTAAAAGACACAGACTGGCAGATTGGATTTTTAAAGAAGACCCAACAATATGCTGCCTCCAAGAGACTCATCTCATAGAAAGAGATACTCACACATTGAAGGTGAAAGGATGGAAAAAAATTTATCACTCACATGGACTACGTGAATAAGCAGGAGTTTCCATCCTCATTTCAGATAAAGTAGATTTCAAATCAAAGTTAGTGAAAAGGGATAAAGAAGGGATAAGATACTGCTTAAGGGAATCATACATCAACAAGACATAACAATCTTAAATATCTATTCCCCAAACAAGGGAGTAGCCATGTTCATCAAACAAACCCTTCTCAAATTCAAGAACCAAATAGATCCCAACATGATAGTATTGGGTGACTTTAACACAACTCTCTCACCACTGTCAGATCTTCCAAACAAAAACTAAACAAAGAATCTATAAGACTTAATAGAACAATGAATGGTCTAGACTTAACGAATATATAGAGAATATTCCATCCTTCAACAAGCAAATACATGTTTTTCTCAGCAGCACATGGATCCTTCTCCAAAATAGATCATATGCTATGCCACAAAGCAAGTCTTAGTAAATACAAAAAAATAGAGATACTACACTGCATTCTATCTGGCCATAATGGACTGAACCTAGAAATTAATGACAGTTTAAAAAAAAGAAGCCACTACCACACCTGGAGACTGAATAATTTGCTATTGAACAATGCATGGGTAACAGAAGACATCAGGGAAGAGATAAAAAAAATTCTTGGAGGTAAATGAGAACTCTAATACAACATACCAAAATCTCTGGGATACTATGAAGGCAGTGCTAAGACGAAGGTCATTGCATTAAGCTCATATATTCAAAGATGTAAAAGTCAACAAATCAATGACTTTCTACAACTCAAAGCCCTAGAAAAAGAACAAAGTAACACCAAAAGAAGTAGAATACAGGAAATAATTAGAATCAGAGCTGAAATCAATGAAATTGAAACACAAGAAACAATTCAAAAAATTGATAAAAGAAAAAGCTGGTTCTTTGAAAAAATAAACAAAATTGACAAACTCTTAGCCACCCTAACAAAAAGAAGGAGAGAAAAAACCCAAATTACCATAATTTGTGATGAAAACGGAAATATCACAACAGACCCTGCTGAAATACAGAGGATAATCAGAAACTATTTTGAAAACTTATATTCCAGTAAAATAGAAAACCCTGAGGATAGCGACAAATTCCTAGAGACTTATGACCTACCCAAACTGAACCAGGAGGACATACATGGCTTAAACAGATCAATTACAAGCAAGGAAATAGAAGAGGCCAATAAGAGCCTTCCAACCAAGAAAAGCCCTGGACCAGATGGATTCTCAGCCAAGTTCTACAAGACCTACAAAGAAGAACTAACCCCAATACTCCTCAAATTATTCCACAAAATAGAAAGGGATGGAACCCTTCCAAACTCATTCTATGAGGTTAGTATCACCTTGATTCCAAAACCAGACACAGACACATCAAAAAAGGAAAATTTCAGACCAATATCCCTGATGAATATAGATGCAAAATTCTCAATAAAATTTTGGCAAATCACATACAAAAGCATATTAAAAAAATAGTGCACCATGATCAAGTAGGGTTCATTCCAGGGATGCAAGGTTGGTTCAACATATGGAAATCAATACACGTAACCCATCACATCAATAGACTTAAAGGTAAGAATCACATGATTCTATCAATTGACGCAGAGAAAGCATTCGACAAAATACAACACCCTTTCATTCTCAAAACACTAGAGATAGAAACTAGGGATAGTTGGGACATACCTCAACATTGTTAAAGCAATATATGCTAAGCCTAAGGCCAACATCATCCTAAATGGAGAAAAATTGGAAGCATTTCCTCTAAAAACTAGAACAAGACAGGGATGCCCTCTCTCACCACTCTTATTCAATATAGTCCTTGAAACTCTAGCCAGAGCAATCAGACAGACAAAGGAAATTAAAGGGATACGAATAGGAAAAGAAGAACTCAAACTATCATTATTTGCAGACGACATGATTCTATACTTAGAGGATCCAAAAAGTGCCACCAGAAAACTTCTAGAACTGATTGATAAATGAATTCAGCAAAGTTGCAGAATATAAAATAAATATCCATAAATCAAATACATTTCTATACATCAGCAATGAGTCTTCTGAAAGAGAAATTAGAAAAACTACTCCATTCGCAATAGCCTCCAAAAAAATAAAATACTTGGGAATCAATCTAACAAGAGTGGTGAAAGACCTCTACAACGAAAATTACACGACACTAAAGAAAGAAATTGAAGAAGATCTTAGAAGATGGAAAGACCTCCCATGTTCCTGGATAGGCAGAATCAATATTATTAAAATGGCCTTACTACCCAAAGCGCTATACAGATTTAATGCAATCCCAATTACAATCCCAAAGTCCTTTCTTATAGAAATAGAAAAGGCAATCATGAAATCCATTTGTAAAAATAAGAGACCCAGAATAGCCAAAGCTATCCTGAGCAAGAAGAATGAAGCAGGAGGCATCACAATACCAGACCTTAAACTTTACTACAAAGCAATAGTAACAAAAACGGCATGGTACTGGCACCAAAATAGACATGTAGACCAATGGTACAGAATAGAAGACACAGAGAGTAATGCACATAAATACAAATATCTCATACTAGACAAAGGTGTCAAAAACATAAATTGGAGAAAGGATAGCCTTTTCAACAAATGGTGCTGGGAAAACTGGAAATTCATATGCAGTAAAATGAAACTATCTCCCACCATGCACAAAACTCAATTCAAAGTGGATCAAAGACCTAGGAATTAGACCAGAGACCCTGCATCTAATTGAGGAGAAAGTATGTCCAAATCTTCATCACGTTGGATTAGCCCCCGAATTCCTTAACAAGACTCCTATAGCACAAGAAATAAAAGCAAGAATCAATAAATGGGATGGACTGCAACTAAAAAGCTTCTTCTCAGCCAAAGAAACTATCAATGAGGTGAACAGAGAGCCGACATTCTGGGAGCAAATTTTTGCCACACGCACATCAGATAGAGCACTGATCTCCAGGATATATAAAGAATTCAAAAAACTTAACACCAAAAAAACAAAAAACCCAATCAATAAATGGGCTAAGGAGCTGAATAGAAACCTCTCAGAAGAAGATATACAATCAATAAACATACATATGAAGAAATGTTCAATGTCTCTAGCCATTAGAGAAATGCAAATCAAAACAACTCTCAGATTTCATCTCACCCCAGTCAGAATGGCAGCTATCCAAAATAACAGCAACAATAAGTGCTGGCAAGGATGTGGTGAAAAAGGTACACTCAAACATTGCTGGAGGGATTGCAAATTGGTGCAACCAATCTGGAAAGCAGTATGGAGATTTCTTAAAAAACTTGGAATGGAACCACCATTTGATCCAGCTATCCCACTCCTTGACCTATACCCTAAAGACTTAAAAACAGCACACTACAGTACAGCAGCCACTTCAATGTTTATAGCAGCACAATTCACAATGGCAAAACTGTGGAAGCAACCCAGATGTCCTTCAATAGATGAATGGATAAAGAAACTGTGGCACATATACACAATGGAATATTATTCAGCAAAAAAAGAGAATAAAATTATGGCATTTGCAGGTAAATGGATGGAATTGGAGAACATTATGCTAAGTGAAGTAAGCCAATCCCAAAAACCAAATGCCGAATGTTCTCTCTGATTAGTGGATGCTGATACATAGAGGGGGTGGGAATGGGAAACATAGGAGAAATGGAGGAACTCTGGATGCAGCAGGGGGAGGTGGGGGGAGGGTAAGGGGAATGGGTATAGTAAAGATGATTGATTGAGATCGTCATCACTACCCTTGGTGCATGTATGAAGACATAAATGGTGTGACTCTATCTGGTTTGCAACCAGAGAAATGGAAAAATTGAGCTCCATATATGTACTATGACTTGAAATGTATTTAAATAAATTAATTAAAAATAAATAAATAAATAAATAAATAAATTTAATTTCTGGTTATAAGGAGGTACAATATTCATCATTAGACAACTTTTCAAAATCAAAACAACTGGTGCATCCTCTTAGAAAAAAATAAATTATATTTATTCACTAATGTTTGATATATATCTATACATTTAACAAGATATCCTTACTTTTACAGTTGTTCAAGTGTACATATTAACAACACTCTTTTTTCTTTTTTATATATACATGACACTAGAGTGTATTTTGACATATTGTCCATATACAGAATATAACTTATTCTAATTAGGATCCCATTCTTGTGTTTGAACACGATATGGAGTTACACTGGTCATGTATTCATATGAACATAGAAAGTTTTGTCCAATTCATTCTACTGCCTTTCCTATTCCGCCCTTTCCTTCATTCCCCTTTGTCTAATCCTATGAACTTCTATTCTCCTCCCACCCCCAGATTCGCTTTTTAAGATTGGCTTATTTCACTTAGCATGACAGTTTCTGGATCCATCCATTTACCAGCTACAGGCACAAAGCCATTCTTTTTATGGCTGAGTAATATTCCATTGTGTTTACATACCACATTTTCTTTATCCATTCATCTGTTGAAGGGCACCGAGGTTGACTCCATAGCATAGCTTCTATGAATTGAGCTGCTATAAACATTGATGTGGCTGCATCACTGTATTATACTGATTTTAAGTCCTTTGGGTATCTACCAAGGGGTAGGATAACTGGAACAAATGGTGGTTCCCGGTGGTCTCTTAATTCACTACTTGCATGATGCAACCTCCTCTCTGCAAAACAGCCTTCTCTGCTTATCAATGGTTTCTGTTCTCTCACAACCTTAGCTGACCTATGTAGTTGACTGACTATGAATGAACTCATATTTTCAACAAGAAAACTTCATTAGTCAATAACAAAATTGATTGTACTACTGCGTCAGGTTCAAGTGTCTACCACTGACCCAGTCATCCCTGGTAAGGATCACATAGCATAAAGTTGGCTTCTGGCAGGACTGTGTGAATAGGAATAATTTACCGAAGAATAAAGCATGAGCAGGACAGAGAACACCCCCCAAAATCTGCCATATTGTTAAACTACTTGCTATGAAATACATAACCATCAGAAAGGGACCTGCCACTTAATGAAGTTCTAAAGTTGACTAAAGGATTAGGAATCAAGGTGTTTCTGAATTTCACCAATCTCATTAAATCTGAGTAGTCATTAAATTGTCAATTGAGATATAAAAGTAGAATTACTTGTTAGAAAACATTCACTTGAGGGGAAGGACATGGGAACAATGGAGGAACTCTGTTCACAGGGGTGTAAGGGGGGAGGGGCCATGGGGACAGTAAAGGTGGTGGAATATGATGGTCATCATAGCCCTAGCTTTATGTATGTATGTTGTGATTCTATATCACTTACAACCAGAGAAATGAAATGTTATCCTCTGTGTACAATGAATCAAATTGCACTCTGTTATCATATAAGCCTAAATAGAACAAATAAATAAATTAAATATGAAAAAAAAAAGAGAAAACATTCACTTGTGGATAGAATAAAAGTATTTCAGTTAAACTACAGAACAGCAATGTCCAGTCAAAATGTCAACAGGCTCATACAGATACAAGTAGTTCATGTCACTCCCGCAGCTCTTTTAAACAAATCTAAAAACCATCGAGGTAAAATGATTAATGTTCATTTTAATGTCTGCACTAATGGCACTCAGGATTTGTTCTTCTTCTCCTTGTGCTCTCTCTCCCTAGTCTACCTACTTTATTCTCCCACCTTCTTCTCTTACCCTGAGGCCACCTCCATCAATAAAGGCAAGTCTGGCAGGTGCACTGCTCTTAGGAGGCCACACAAGGGACAAAGGGTCCCAGGGGGATATGGATGATCTCTGCCACATTTTTAACCAGAACAGTGAGAGGCTGTCTGACCAGAATAGAACCTGAACTCCAGTCAAAAGGAAAGCAAAGGTCATTGCCAGAGAAACTATGTAAAACATTAGGAGTAAGGGTTGAGGGAAGGCTATAAACAGGAAAATGAGTCAGCCCCCAGGTCAGAAGCTGGGAGGATCTGAAGAAAGAATACCACTGAGTGAGAAGTAGGTCAAGGTAAGGACTCTGAAGTGAGGCCATGAATGTTGTGGTGGTATTGAAAGCCCACTTTTATGCACCTAGCATGTCAAAGTGACTCTGCAGAACCAGACACCAACCTTGCCCAGACCATCACTATTCCCTGAATGGCTAGGTGGGGAGGGGTTTGGCTGATGGGTTTGCCTGGTGGGAGAATACTGTGCCCCTGAGAATTCTGTGATGGTTCTTTTCCTCCAGCCCAGATGCCAGGCTGGTTCCACAGCACCAGGAATCCATGATTCATTTCCATCCACAAGGATGAGAGGGGCAGGCAGCAGGCAGGACTCCCGTATGTAAGGTAAAAATGGATGTGGATGGGAGGAGTGAGCAGCAGAAAGTGGGATTCCTGACTCTGCAATTCCAACAGGGGCCAGGAATTTGCCCTTTATTAATGACATAGTCAGGGGCTGTGGCTGTGTGCAGAGGAAAGCTAGACCAACGTTACTACTTTTGATTCCTAATAGGGTACTGTGAAAACAAACTTAAATTTTTCCATTTTGTGTGACAATTACCATTTGAGGATTACCAGCAGTTGCTGTTTTCTAGCAATAGAAACAACAAGATCCTCTTTGTTCTGAGCAAGTCACCAGAGTGAGTCTTTTGTCACATGTCTGTTACTTCCTTTGGCAAAATGAGGCTTAGGCTCTAGCTATGCAATAGAGGGATCCTGGCACCCCCACCTCATATTCCCAGAAAAGCAAGCTTGGCCAAGAGATCAGGTATGTAGATTTGCATAAAGAAGCAAGAAAAGGGTTCCATATTGAGCAATTAGTATGGTCACAGGGACCTCCCCATCACACCTCACCCAGGGAAGTATATCTAATATGTTACTTCATATCAATTAATTCCCATTACTCACCATGACTGTTGGTATACTGGCTAGTATCATTTATGAATATCCTTTGCATGGGTGAAGGCTCCTAATAGATGATCAATGCCACATTCATCAGTTGCTCAAAGGACAGCTCCTTTTAAGCAACTGATGAATGTGCCTCTTATTGAGATGACACATCCTACTATTGTGGCATGATCTCTGAGTGCCTCTTCCCCAATCAGGTGTATCCTATCCACACAAGAGACTCTCAGAGTAATGCTCAACCCTAGAAACTAGAAGAAGAAATTGAGTTCTTCCTTGTATTCCCAAGAAGCTTCCTCACAGCACAATAATTCCAGGAGCCAAACTATACTGCTATTAAAGTGCTCCAACAATGACCAAACTCTGTTTTTCCATCACCCAGATCTGTGTGTTTTCTTGCTGCCATGCTGGGCACATCTAACATGGCTTGTCCTACTCTCAATGCTGTGGACCCAAGTATACTAAAGCCACTGCCATGGCTCCTCATGTCACTCATGGCACAGCACACCCTTCTTGCCTCCCACCCAGGACTTTTCTATTGCTACTAAGGTATATATTATTGGTGGGTGTGATATAGTCAGCTAGCCACTTCTAGGCATGTGATAATCAGTACAGGAGAATTAATGATCCTTGGGGCAGACTTTGGTCAAAGAGAGGGGAACCAGTGAATAAATTCCTTTCCCTTCCTCCCTCTGGAAGTACAGCCCAAAAATGCAGTTACTTGTATGGCATCTCTCTGAAGATGTCTCATGAAATCAATCAGCTATACTTGCCAGCAGGTAGTAGTCCTATCAATAATGCAGCTCTCATATTTGTTCTGCCTCTTTCTTTGCCCCTCTTCTGTTTCTCCACTGTTGCTTTAGCTATTTAAGTGGTAGCAGGTAAGCTTTTTTGCCACAGGCTCTGCTGTTCCAGACTAAGACTGTCACAAAAAGCGACAGCTTCCAAGTCCTGGCAAGGCTTTGAGGGTGACAGCTTGTGCTATACAGGGTGGGCCTGGGAGCACAGAGCCAGTAGCTCCCCCCAAACTGGTCAACCAGGCTTACATGGTGGCATTGGCTGGGCACAAGGACTGCAGAGCCATGGACAGCATCTTCAAGGCTGTCAGAGGCAGAGTGATACTTCAGAATGCTTGGGGATCTTGGCTTAATTGCTCGTTCCTATTGGCATTGCTGGGACCTGAGTGGCAGAGCAATGGACTAGTATTAAAAGGAGAAAATGATTTAGAGCTCTGGAAGGACATTTCCCCAGGGTATCCAGAAGCAGCATAGTTGGAAGAAGAATATGAAATGCAGCCCAGGGAGACAGCCAAGGTCATAACTTAGGTTGGTGTGTCAAGATAAACAGAAAAAGAATGACTAGAATGAGATGTAAAAGAGGTCACCATAAGTTGTTCAGTCGTAAGGTGTGTACTGCAAAACAGGAGGCCTACTCTCATTCTGAGGCGAGGCCCAGCGTGCAAGGCTAAGCCTTAGGTCTGAAGGGAGTGAAATCCAAGCACACCCTAAATGCTGCTGAGAAATCAGAATGAGGTGAGGCCAGCTATACAGATGTGATATGCTCCTCCACATCTTAGATGTGTCTCCAGCATCCTTTCTCCATGTTGTTTTCCCATGGCTGGTAAGATTCCCATGGCCTTTTGGGAAAGCACCCAGGTTAAGCGGTCCTTAGGCTTGCACACTATCTTTTTGAAAAGAGCAGCAACCCCCAGAGACAGAGGGAATACCCTTAACATAGAGCATAGAGTAGCAGAAGGAAGCTGACATTGCTAAACTTGAATCACAATCCTCTCACTCCTCAGCTGTTTGATATTGGTCAAATTACTTGACCTCAAAGCCTCAGACTTCTAATTTGTAAAATATAAATACTAGCAACTAGGTGACTCCTAACAACTAGTAGTGAGAAACACTAACAAGTAACAATTTGCAATAAACAAGAGATACACATATAAAGCTGCTAGCACCAAACCTAGTGCAAAGTAAACGGAATTTTCACAAAACCAGGCCTTAAGCACAAGGCTTCATCTGGAGCTGACAACAGAAATGACTAGGCAAGGTCTCAGGGAGTTACAGACTGGAATCTGTATTTTCCAAGTACAAGTGGCCCCTACCTTTGAGGGTCTCTCTGGAGTACCAGGAAAGGAGCTTTATGAATAATCTTAGAACTAATAATTTGCAATGGGTAAATTGCCATATATCCTCTAGTAGATTTGGGGGACTGGAGGCTACAGAGGCCATTAGCTATGCCAGCAGAGAGCAAAAACAAGGAAAAGGCTGAAATATGAATCTCTATCACCACACTTCAAGCAGATACTATTAATTCTTTAGCACCAAAAAGTACTATAGTGACCGGAAAGTCACCAGAATGGGGCTGTTTTTTAGAAATTCTTGCCCTTGCTGAAAATAGTCAGTGTCAGAGCTCCTGTGAATACCATGGTGCACAGGAACATAGTGCTTAATGCACACAGATATGCATTCCCTTTTACCTGTCCCCTGCCCCCTTCCCTAAGGCATCTGTCCCTTCAGCTCTCTCCACCTGAGCACACCCTCCTGAGTTTGGAATTAAGTTAGGTATACTTAATTCCAAACTAAAAAAATTTCTATTACCCCACTTCAAAATTTACCTATCTATAAAGATGTTTCCTCATTACTCTCTCTAAAACTAAGCAATCCAGGTCAATGTACAACTCTCTCAAGGAAAATCTCACTTTTCATAGGAGACTCTTTGAATCAGAATGATGTAACCCAAAGAGGTGATTCTAAGAATGGGATCCAAACCAGGCTCTGTGGCACACCCCTGTAATCCCAGTGGCTTGGGAGACTGAGAATCACAAGTTCCAAGCCAGCCTCAACAACAGCAACTCAGTGAGACCCTGTCTCTAAATAAAATACAAAATAGGGCTGGGGATGTGGCTCAGTGGTCGAGTACCCCTAAGTTCAATCCCTGGTACCAAAAAAAAAAAAAAAAAAAAAATGGAATCCAGGTACCATGGTTACATGGCAGAAAGTCATTTGGATCCCTTTCAGTACCTCAAATCAGGCCATACTGGGCAGAGTTAGTCCTACTTGAGTTTGACAAACCATCAGTCCTGTCAAATTTCGTCAGATCTGACTTTGCTATTTGGTGTAAACCTAGCACCATAAATCTACCACATTTAATTCATTAATCAAAGAAAGCTTTTTCTAGTCACAAATTAGTGACCTTGACCTACAGTGTTTCCCAGGACTAAGCAAGTACTCCTGAAGCTTTGCCCTGTCTAGACATGTATCTGAAACATCTAATTGCCCCTGTACATTCTGCACAGCACAAAAAGCCTGACGTCAGTACATAAACATGAAACTCTCTATTAATATTACTGCTCAGTGAACTGTCCTTTTACATTTGCCCATCTCAAAGTGAAAT
Source organism: Geosciurus inauris (assembly GCA_004024805.1). Classification (NCBI taxonomy): domain Eukaryota; kingdom Metazoa; phylum Chordata; class Mammalia; order Rodentia; family Sciuridae; genus Geosciurus; species Geosciurus inauris. Next base: position 52,551 of record PVHX01008790.1, read on the forward strand.
CATGCTACTGTTGAGAACAAGAATAATATACTAGCCGGGTGCAGTGGCGCACGCCCGTAATCCCTGCACTTTGGGAGGCTGAGATAGGAGAACTGCGAGTTCAAAGCCAGCCTCAGCAATGGCAAGGTGCTAAGCAACTCAGTGAGACCCTGTCTCTACATAAAACACAAAATAGGGCTGGGGATGTGGCTCAGTGGTCGAGTGCCCCTCAGTTTAATCTCTAGTACCAAAAAAAAAAGAAGAAGAATATACTGCAAATAACAAGCTTCAAATTATGCTTAATCCAAATTATGGGACTTAAATTATCCAGATATCAAACCAAAAATCTCACCTAGTGAATTAGAAACAAATTCAGAAGTATCTAAATAGCTTGATGCACATTCTTTCATGATACATTTAAATATTTTCCTTTCACAAACAGCAAAAGGCTATAAAACAAAAAAAGACAAATCGACTTCCCTCCTTATCAATAAGTCCTTTATTAGGCAAGTGTTCAGACAAGCCCATGTCATTAGTCAGTTGTACTGGGTTAGGTCCAGTTATGGCCTGGAGTGGACAGGGTCAATAGCCCTAAATTATCTTCCATGTATCAAGAAGGTTGACACACTCTATTCCATTTAATTCTCCCACCTACCCAAGGTGAGGAGTGGGTTGGTAAATCACTCCCCACACTAAAAAGAAAACTAGTCCAAGTCCCCAAACTAATTAAAAAAGGTAAAGCCAGAATACAAAGCCAGGACTTTTTAATACTCATAACTTTACACAGATGTTGAAAAGTGTAGGTGAAGGTCCACTGTCCAGGGTGGGCATGGAACCACTCTATTCCACACCCAAGAGTAGCCTGTAGTGAGAGCTTCTTTTCACCTAATAAACCTGAGGTGAATGTGTGAACAAGAGGCCTTCTCCAGTGGGTGACAGCCACCCTCTATGTCCCTCAACCTAGAACCTCAGGTTATACCATCGTAGCACCTTCTGCATCTACCTTCACTGCTAGATGTTAAGTTCCTGAGGATGGTATCAGGTCCTTCTGAGCTCTGTGTCCCGTACCTGGTACAGAGCCTTGGAAAAGATGGACATATGGCAAAGGTTTATCAACTACACAGTGCCCTCTTTGGGTGTTCCTCCACCTTCTACAATGACACTGCACCTCTATAAACTCAGTGGTCTTAGTCAATTCTCTTTTTGACCAGTGATCCCAGGGCATGACCTAGCCCCTTTTCTCTCCCGAGTCCTGTTCCCTCCAGGGCCTGCTTTGGAACCCTTATGGCTTTGGAACATAATGATTTAATCAGTTAATGAAACTCTGCTTATGATTCAGGCAGAACAGACAATGCTTTAACCCTCAAACAATTCCCCAATGTGGGGAATATCAGATTCCAACAAGGCTACATAGACACATTGGTTGAAGAGACAGGTATTTCTGGTACTCTCCCTGTTACCTTCTACAGGCAATGACTCACCCTACGTCAGGGTAAAGATGATGCTAAAAAGACACCCCTGCAAACTCCTTGCCAACTGTCCAAGGGAAAAAATCCTTTAAATTTACAAAAATCCCAAGGACAATTGAATTATGGACCTATCACTCTGATATTCACTACAAGTCAGGCACAAAGGTTTAATCTGGTCTGCTATGAAAATAGAACAGAATAATATTCAGTTTTTTATTGTGGTTAGGTTTAATTGTGGAAACCTGCTTGTATATTTATACAGAATGTCTAACAAACATTACAGAAAACCATCTTTTTTCATAAGCATTTACAGAATAAAAGTCTTCTTAAAGATTTTTTATTAGTAAATAAACACTTCAAATAAACAACATAGGGTCTGTACATTTCATACAAAAATTTTTTACTCATGTCATGTTAATGTTTTTCCTTTCGATTTCCAATGATGAGCCAGGATGAGCTCAGGCCTGTGCTCTAGATGGGGACTGAATAACTCATTTAAGATAAGTATACATTATACACTTAGGGATTGTACAAAGACAGACAAGTGCAGCAGATATTTAATACAGTGGTTGTTGGAAACATCACCTAATTGAATATGCCAAAATATACTGGCTGAAGAAAGAGAGCTTCAAATCTTTGTACTTTTTGATTGTATAATACCAAAAACAACTGTCTTTACAAGTCCAACAAAATAACAAACAGGCTTTGTTTACTTTTAATCAAATTTCAATGTTTTAACCTCAAATATATGGAGTAGAAACACAATTTTCCCCAAATCAGGTAATAAAAATTAATTTAAGGATGATAGCTTAAATCAAAAGCACAAATGGAAACAGAAATGGATTCAGATATGTGCTTCCATTTGCTAAATGTAAACTCCTGTACTATAATTGCCATTTTTAATGTCCAAAATCTTCCCCAAATAGGCTATCCTTTTAAAAGGTCAAGACAATTAACTTAATCTAGTTTTTCAAAATTATAAAAATGCACTATTTAACTGAATTCACTAGTTAACTGATTAATCCAGGAGACTTTTTCATGACTAACCTGTGAAAATTTTGCATTTATAGATTACCATGAGTCTATTAATCCATACTATAACTATTATAGTATAATTAACTTAGTATACTAAAACTAGGAATATGTAACTATGGAACCAGTAAAGTGGAAAATCTTTAAAATATTGTTAATTTAACAAATATATGAATCCAAAAAATCATTGGGGTTTTAAATATTCTGTTTCAAAACCAAAACCACTGTACACTATCGTTCCAATTTATTTCAACACAACATTCCATATTTAAGTTATAGATTTAAACTCATATGTATGTGGTGCTGGGGATTAGAATCCAGGGCCTTGTGCATGTGAGGCAAGCACTCTACCAACTGAACTATATCCCCAGCCCAACTCTTAAACTCTTAACAGCAGAATAACCCATTGGCACAGCAGAAGACTGTTTGTTTGGGCTTTTGTTTTCTGTGTTTTGTTTTGTTTGGCATTTTGGTTTTTTGTGTTATTGTTGTTGTTTGGGTTTTTGTTTTTTTGTAAAAATCAAATAGTGCCCATTTTAGTCACAGGGATTCCATTATCAGGAGCCATTTCCAAGAATCCCTGCTGGTCATTCCAACTAAAATGTCCATCCTACTACCTATTATGGTAGCTGTTACCCAGTATTTTTGAGAAAAAGGTGCTGCTACTTAAGTTTCATTATCCCACCCTCCTAAAATGCCTAATAACATCAAGGAGCTTCATTTCAACTGTAGCATCTTATATCAGCACCACTGACTAGTGCAGAACAGCTCTTTTATCCCCAAAGAATGCTAATGACCTCTCATAACTTAATCTTTCAAGTTTTTGTTGAAGAGACTGTCCCTCAGAACCCACTCAAATATGGAATATGGTTGGAATATGGCTTTCCATACCCATAATATATCCCCTCCAACACTCTTATTCTTAAGTGTTTGGATTCTTTATTACTATAATACATAAAGGAATGTTTAGTGTCTAATTTGGGTGAGGGTCCAAGTTTTGGTTAAATCAAAGAAACAATTAGGATCAATGCTATCTATTTGTGCTAGTATATTGAACCCAGAACATCTAGTTAAGTACTCCATAACAAAATTGTGTTTTTCTTTACTTGACCCAGAACCTTCAATTCCATTCTTACACATATTCCCCATTTTTTGGTCAATATTAATTGGCAAAGTATTGTAATATTTTAGCACCATATTGTATCTCCTCCTAGCTTTGACTTTACCATTTTGAATATGCTGGAATCTAAGTTTAGTTAGAGATCTGAAAATGGGGCATTAGAGGCATAAAGAGAACTGACTTACTTTAATAATGCAACTCTACCAAGAAATAGAAATTTCCATCAACACAGGAATAACCTCAGAGAGAGGCCCAGGGCTGTTTCTGCTGGCAAGTGTCACTTGATGGACTCTGGAGTACCTTGGGTTCACCAAATCCTACCGTAAATGCTTATTCTAGCTTTCATGCCCAAATATTTCTCTAACTGCACTAACTTGAACATAAGGGACCTGGCTATGAATCTTATTGACACTATAATTTGGCAACATGCATAATTACTTTTGGCTTTTAACCTTTCAACCCTAAATTATATGAGAGATTCTTTTTTTAATATTTATTTTTTAGTTGTAGGTGGACAGGATATCTTTATTTTATTTTTATGTGGTGCTGAAGATCAAACCCAGTGCCTCACACGTGCTAGGCGAGCACGCTACCATTGTGCCATAACCCCAGCCCTATGAGAGATTCTTTTGATGCAGTCATAGAAAGTCCCTACTTTTCAATTCATGCTTAGAAAATTTTAGGAATTTGAGTTCACATTCCCTTTTTTTAAGCCATCTGGTACTGTGAGAAGCAGCTACCATATCACCACAGTGCTTCACACGCTCATCCCTTCATGATTGTTTTATAGAAGCCCCACATAGTTCCTAAAAGCCTTGCCTTCAATGAGCACCTCATTCTAGAAGTTCACAGATTATTCATTTGCTGATTTGCCACCTAATGTCATGGTATGCCAAAAACTCATCCCTTGCACAGCTGGATTTTTCACTACTTTCAGCTCCAACTAAGCCAGACAACCAATCACAGTTTCCTGGTTCCATTTCTCAGCAATTCTATTTCCTGTGTCAAATTCCATATCAATCAGAATTCTGAGGTGCAAATAATAAACAACAAAATGGACATTGGCCACTTTAAGCAGAAATGGAATTGAAACAATGTTGGATATTCACATAATCTTTGAGAAGGCTAGAGAAAGGTATTTGAAAAAAAACAGCAACAAATAGGAATCTACCTAATCACAACCAAAACCATGCCAAAAATTCAAGGCTGTTGCTTCTGCTGGACCACTAAGCTAGCTAGCAGAGCTAACTTACCAACACTGTGCCAATGAGACAAGGTAACTGCTACAACTGCCATCACTGCTGTCTTAGTAAAGGAATGTTCCTGTCACTACTGGGACACTGAATGGGTTCTCCATTCTGCCTGCTTCACCCTTCAGTTTAGAGTGAGCATACCTGACAGGCTGGGTTCAGCACATGTCCTGTGCCAAAGGCAGTAGAGAAACTGAGTAGTGGAGCATCCCAGACTCTATGATGAGAGGTAAGTTCTAAATCCCGCTAAAAGTCACAAAGTTGGAAATTTTGCAAACAAGGAAAGGGGAAAAAAGACAAATATCCCCTATTGGTATCATCTTTATATTATTGGAAAGCATTGGTAGAGCAAAATAAGATATGATTTTATGGAAGCCAAAGCTGAAAAATTTCTACACTAAGGGGAAAAACTGAATGTTGCAGAAGTTTCATTTATTTGTTGGTGTTTGGCGTCTAATAGTGGGGAAAATGTTCTACAGTGAATAAAAAGAAAGCCAGTAAAAAGAAAAGTTTACTTGAGCTTAAACATGCAAATTAGAGAATCTGGAAATCATACTCTTGATCCTTCATTCTTTTTTTCAGTTCTCAATAAGGCTGATTCATAAAAAGCATTTAAAATATCTGCTAATATTTTCCCAAGAATGTTTTAAAATTCCACAAGGACCTACAGGAGAACATTTGTTACCAATTTGAACAGAGATGAGCATCAAAGGAAAGAAAAATTCTTATTAATAACTTGATTCCATATTTCCCTTTAAACATGTTTAAATCACATCACAGCAGAGCATGTTAAACCAACCTGCCTTACAAGAGTGTAACTCCAAGGAAAAATAGTGGAGGAACAATGGAAAATCAGAAATGCAACTGGAAGAGGATAAAAAGAAATATGGCTAGGCAGGAGGATTAGTGAGTACTTGGTGACTTTAGATATTTTGCTATTGGTGAGGAGCAGGGATTTTTTTTTTTTTCCATATTAAGAAAATAAAGGATAAAGAGGCTACAGAAATACATAGTGATTTCCCACCTTGGGCAGTGATATTTTCCTCTCTCTTGCTCTAAATCACCTGCCCACTATTGTAAGTATTTTAATGTATCCACATATTCAAAATGAAAAAAGAATTAGAAAATGCATAATAGCATTTGGATAGTTACAACCATTTCACTTGCATTTTGATAATACATGTGTAAAAGAAAAAGTACTTCTTAGTTTGCTGCCAGACTGTACAATAGGTGAAAAAATTTGAAATAAAAATATGGCTAGATAAGCCATAAAAAGAACTGAAAGAGAGGACAAGAAAAAAGAAAGAGAAATTAAGATGATATACTATTTGTGTAGATATGTGTATGTGATTTTTACTAGCAAATTTGCTCCATTTCAATAGAAATCTTAAACTTTTCCCTTTTTTCCTCCTTATTTCTAATTATATAAGCTAATGGCAGGTTAATTAAGGCTCAGTGTTACATGCTAAGAAAGACATAAGAATATATTTTAGATTTTAAATGTGGTCTGTGAAGTTAGAGGAATGTTGTGAAATAAACATACTGGAAAGAAAAAAAGAAAGGAAAGGGAAAAAAGGGGCAAATGGCTTCAAGATAGAGGTTAAAAATCTACCAACTTTTCTTGGTTCCCAACCGACACCAAGACCAAAGTACATCATTTTGCTTTCTTCTGAAGCTGCAGCCACAGAGGTCATTGCCAAATCTGCCTGTGGGGGGTCCAGAGGAATGTAAGAGGAATGACTGAGCACTGGAAGTGATGAACCAGAAAAAAGCATTTTTCTTATTCCTCTGACTACATTTTTAAAAATGTTTTTAACATGGTTCTCTTAAGTCTGCCATGCAAGCCGCTGCCAGCAAGTGAAAAGAAAGCTAGAAGGGAGACCACAAGCTTGGTCTGTAATCCAACAAACAATTTCAGTTAAATGTAATTAAAGCAGTAAAAACAAAAAATGAATTAGAAGTTGGTATACAAAACTCTACAATTAACAAAACAAAAATAAAAAAAAACTCTACAATTATGTCTTTTAAAAGGCTGTAGTCAAGAACTGAGTATACTGTATTTGTTATTGGGATTTTGCAACACAAGTGAATATGCTAGGGTTTCTCCTGAGTCCTATAATTTTCAGGTTTTTTCTTCCAAAGGAAAAGTATATAGTGATATGTGGAAAGTAACTTTCCTGACAAAAACACACTGTAAAGGACTCAATATTCAATAGCATACTCTAGATACTCAAGGGTGCACAGGGAAGTATAAGGACTTTTTTTTTTTTCATATCAATTCTTACTTATCCACCATTGGGGAAAAAAATGAAAGAATTACAAATATGTAAAAAGCAACTTAATTTTTTAACAGTCATTTCAAATTCATCTCAAAATTAAAACAAAACATGGATTGTTAATTTCACATATATACATATTATATACTAAAATATACTTAGACCCCAAGTAAGAAATATTTGAGAAATAATTAAGAAATGAATAGATGTTAGAAACATAAGAATGAAAGACAAAAATGGAAAAAAAATATCATTTGAGAAATATCAATAGCTTATGCATTGTTAATGGCAACTTGAAGACTCGTTCTTAAACTATTGGTTGTGGTTGTTGTTTTGTTGTTGTTGTTGTTGTTATTGTTGTTGTTGTTTTTGGAATGTAATAGCCACAGGAACCTCCCAGGAGATAATCTGTTCTGGGCATAATTCGGGTATCCTCCTCTGCTCTCATTAAGCCTAATAACATTAAACGATGTCTCATCTGGCTGTGTCATTTCAGGACCTGTAGTAATGTCATAGAATCAGAGAACCTTAGAGTTGGAAGGAAACATGGATGATCTAAGGAACAGTAAACAGAATTTCCTCAGTGAGTTTAAGTACCTTGCCCCAGTGCCCATGGAAGCTGATAAAAAACTTGAAACTTTTGTTCTGCAGAGTTCTAAAGCCTTGACCACAGTTTTAACTATTCGTTGGGAATTCAAAATTTCTCAAAGCATTTCTTTGTTTGGATCCCCTCTACTTCTGTTCTCAGAGCAATGTTGTATAGCCATTCTCCACAAAACTTGTGGGCTAAGTTCCACTGTGATGTAAGAGCATGTAGAATGGGTGGAAACAGATGTTAGCATATATTTAGATGTCTAGTTTCTCCATTTCCTACTCATGTGTTGGGGCTTCCTTTCCCCATATGGCATTATTTTTTATCTCAGGCCAAAGTTAACAGGCAAACTTACTAAACTGATATGAAATGACAGCAGGTCTTCTATAAATTCAGCTGGTAATGACAAGAACCAAATACTTGGAAAAAGGACAGGTTTCCATAGCTACTCCATTCTCATGAGGAATGCTCAGAGGAATACTTTATAAAGTATCAATGAAGGATACATGGGAGCAAAGTTAGGAGAGCCTATGTATAAAATACTATCATCCAAAATTCTCCTCATCGCCTGGTATTATGGGGAACAATTTGGATGTCACCCATTGGTGCACCACAAAAAACACTAAATTATATATCACTTTACTTGAGTTTCTTAACCTCAAAAGGCTCATGGACAGAAATGATTAGTTAATACAAAGATCTATAAATTAATAATCTTTGAATACAAATATGCCTTCATAGCCATAGAATGGAATGTAGAAGGAAGATAACATATCAGATATACAAAATTGTCTATTCAAACTGAAAAAAAAAAAACCTTCTCTTTTTAATTCCTATTATTCTGCAGAGAGTAAAAAGCAAGAATGGCTCTCCAGAGTAAAACAGGTTGAGTTGTCAGTACATCACATACCATCACAACACAAAAGTTCAGGCCATTTAGAGCCATTATGGGCCCTTATTCAAAGTCATCAAGGGTGACTGGCCACCATCAACTTCACCAATGCATTAGCACACACAGCTGCCCTAGATGTTTGTCATCTGCCTCTCAACACATCATACATAGTATGTATGTATACACAGGCAAAAATAATAATAATAACCTCAAAACTGACTATAATTAACAGGGTTTATGGTATTTGAAAGCAAATAAGCACTATGACCTAATACCATAAAATATGATGTATAAAAATGATATAAAACCAACTTGGTATTCTATTTGACTTTCCAATAAAAGTCATTTTCCTGATGAAATGTTGTTTCAGAGGTTCAGCAAATGAACTATGAGTCATAACTTCTACTCTCTGCCACTTTACCATTACCATGATTTAGGACCAAAATCTGTTCTCCTTCCTATGTTATAACAAAAATATATAGGATTAAAATGCAAGCCCCATCACTCATATCTAGGGGTCTTAGCAGCAATCAACAAATGTAAAATAGGAAAACTCCAGAACTTTGAACAGATGACTCATGTGCTAGTGTAAATTTACTACAGCCTATAAGCTTCATAATATTAGATATATTCATAAAATTATTGAGCAATCCTTAATTAAAGAGTGCTATAAAAATGCAAATTACAGTCACAGGAATAGGATGTGGGCTGGGACCTTGAAATTAACCTTCACTTTTTGACCTCACATTTGATATTTTGCTATAAAGTCTCCAATTTTAATGTTATACTTGTCAGAGTTAATGAAATTGAACTGAGTCAGATACTATCAATGACTCACATTATTATATCATTATATAATATTGCAAGTATTCATGTTGCAAAGAAGAATGCCTCAGCTGCTGATCTCTTCATTATAATGAATAAAACCCTAAGTATCCTTGCTAATTCTAACAGGACAGAAGAGCTTAACACATGTCCCCCCTCTTCTATTTATTTTATTATTTTTAACCTGCTTATGGTTCAAGAAACCATTTCTTAGCCTGAGCTATAGGCATTTGCTAATCACCTTTCCAGCAGAGCTGATTCAAGTGCATGGCTGGCTCCAGCTCACTCACAGACTGGGTGGCTCTTTACAGCCTGTTTCTACCTGAGGGTCTTTGTATTTAGCCAAATTCTTTAGTGACAGGGATCTGCAGAAAAAAGAGTGCTGCATGGGGAAGGAATGCACACACATGTTTTCAGCTGCTTTATATTCTGCCCTGCTGTGAGTCAGCTTGCAAGTTCAAAGTTAGAAAGCCATTTTTCATTTCTTGAGGGAAAACATCTCAGTAAAAGTAAGGAAACCTCAGAAAATCCAAAACCTATATTTTCAGGGAAACATGGAACAAGTTTTTAAAATGATTTCAATTTTTGCTCAGTAGGGGTAAGGATCATAATAAAACATCAAGATGCAGTAATTAAATCTAAAGTTAAAAATTACATACAAGTTGATTCCTGAGGTGAAGTTGATTCCTTTAGTGAAATTGGCTGTTTATTGTCATTTTGCTTGTCACTCTTCATTGAGCATCTCTCTAAAATAATTTCCTGCTATAATTTTCCCCAGGAGTTTTAGAGAGAAAATAAAATTTCTCTAACAGACACAGTTTCTTTACACAATTGATTTAGTCTTCACAGCAATGCATTTTTAGGTGGTAGCCATAAATTTGAGTCAATAAGTTCATATTTAGACATTGTCTTCAGAGAAAAATCCTTTGACAGTATATACTTCTTTGCACCTGAAATGAAAGTCTGGTGTAACAGTGGCACCATTTTAGGCACTGGTAGAACAGATCTACATTCTTATAAAGTTGGAAAGAGAGAAGAAAAATAAGAAGGAAGATACAAAGTGACTACTGTTTTATTTCAACAGCAATTATATGCATGTATATAATATACATATAAATGGTATAAAACAAGAACTTTGTTTCTTCTTATAGGTTTCAAAACTGAAGTTGTTGGAGAAAATGAAAACTGAATTTTTATGTGTTGAGAGTAATTCTGAAAAATATTTGTGCATATAAATCCTGACTGGGCCTATTTCTCATGATGTTCCCATGTGGAACTGTCCAACTATGTACCAACTACTTGATAATTTGTGCCGTATCAAATCCTAAGGCACCCAAAAAGGGTGGACTGAGAAAAATTCATGGAAAAAAAAGGAGATCCAGATGAATAATATAGCCTTTCTTCAGTCAGAAACAAGCCTGCTAACTATTTATGAGAGACTGCATAACATTTGTGAATATCACATTTGTCTCAATTTATTCTGGAACATATGAATATATCTAGAAAATTCCAAATGATACATTTCTTTTCATAAAAATCAATAGGCATTAATCAAATATGTGGGAACATCAAGTCTGGTTCTTTATTTGTATGGGGTTTTTTTTGTTTGTTTGCTTGCTTGTTTGTATTTGCCTGTAACTTGCCACATGGTCAACAAAAGTGCTTTTACAGTTTACTCTTCAGCATAAATATTCTTTCATAAGCCAAGTTACTTAAACTGGATCTCAGTTTCAAAAATCAGTATCACATTTTTCAACCTTCCCAGATTTTGTTTGTTTGTTTTTTGAGGGATTTGTTTTGTTTTGTTTTGTTTTTGTTTTGGTGTGATTGGAAAATTCTGCAAAGCTAAGGAAATGTACCAACCATAAATTAAAAAAACGTCTGAAGGGGCAAAATGTAGCTACATGGTTTATAAGCCTACAAAGAATCTAATGCCATGAGGTTTATAAGTAGCAAACCTTGGTGACAGTGATTTTCCTTATCTAAAATTATCAGTTGAAATAGTCTGTGAGCCATCTTGTACACCTGTAGATTTCTCATCAGACTTTGGTATTGAGTTTTTAAAATAAAACTTAATTTCTGAAATTTCCCTATGGACTCAGCCCCTCTAGAATGTTATGCTCATCACAACCAAATGCCTGTGAGTGTCCTGAACACTTTCTATCACTACAGGAAAATGCATTAACCTCCAGCCACCTGGCAGAGTGTGCCATGTCTGTACCAATTAGGTTTGGGGGTTTAAAACAGCTGTTCCTGAGGTGATTAATGACTGGAAACACCAGCCCTCTGTTGACCTGGGGACAGGTCACCATGGACCCTCTGATATCCCCACCAGTCAAGGCATCCTGCCAAATCAGCATGTTGTATATCCCCTTCATATTCTATTTATCAAAGATGCCATGATGATTTTTTTCAGGTGTGCATCTGAGATCCAAACAAGAAGAAAGACCTTTGTTTTAATTGACCATGATTTGTTTTATGACCTCCAAGAATTCATGAATAATTTCAAATTCAAAAGCTGAGAAGAATATTTCCACTATGATATAAGGGAGTACTGAAAAATGAATTTAATACAGAGAGTTTTTAAATTTGTACCTAAAGGTAAAACTATTTTATAGGTAGCTTCTCATTGTTCAGGAAACTCCTTTTCAGGGCCTCCTGTCCTCAAAATGTGAGAAAATAAAATTATTTAATTCAAGTTTTCAAGTTGTTCATGTAAAATGATATAATTCCATTTCTCATTAAGGCATCAGTGAGACAAATCACTATCAGGTAGCTATATTCAAAAGAAGTTTTTCAGGGCTGGGGCTGTAGCTCAGTGGCAGAGCGCTTACCTAGCATGTGTGAGGCACTGGGTTCGATCCTTAGCACTACATAAAAATAAATAAAATAAAGGCATTATGTCCATCTACAACTACAAAAAAGTTTTTTTTTTAAATTATCTTTTCAGAACAAAGCTACTATAAGAGGTATGAGAGCAAAAGCCTATGGATACATAATTTGGGGTTTATTACACACTGAATATGTGGCTTTGCTTTCTGATAGCTAGGGCTCAAGTGTCCATCTCTGGCCTTCCAGTCCTGGACACATCAAATCTATGTTCAGAAGAGACTCTTGCTACCCCTCCTTTCCACACTTCTCCTACCCAAAGACTCTGCTGATATGTTACTATAATTTAGGTATTTTCTAACAGTCTCAGGACATGGAACAATCATTTACAGTTTAAATTTCAGAACAGCTGTTTAAAAAACATATCATGTCAAGGCTGAACAACCATATGTACCAAGGATGGAAAAGACATTAAAAAAAAAAACCTCTTAAGACAGATATTCCAAAATATCTATATTTAATATTCTAACAATATTTACTACATAAGAACATACAGATATTGAACTAGTATAATAGTTTAAGAAAATACTGAATGATATATAAAGTCTAGAATCCAAAGGTTAATTTATTGTCAGTATGTTTTGCCCTTGAATTCATCAAAAGTAAGTCACTAGAAGGTGTTGGCATAGCTCAGTGGTAGAATATGTACTTAGAATGCACGAGTCCCTGTGTTCAATACTCAGCACCAAAAAAAAAAAAAAAAAAAAAAACCCACAAAGAGTAAATGCACACAAGAAGAATCTGGTATAAAATTATTACCACAAAACAAGAGAGAAATGTGAGATTGTACTAGTAGTTGAAATTTCTAAGACACTTAATTTTAGTTCTTACCTTAATATAAAACAGTTGCCACATGTTCATATAGTGTTTTAATAATCTGAATTTGATATAGACTTGTATTCCCACAAATTAAATCATAACCTGAGAAGACTTGAATTTTTTAAAGCTCTCCTGGTGATTCTCATCTTCCAAGGTTAAGAACAATTGATGCAAACCAATAGTCTTCAAACCTTGCCTCTTAGGAAAAGAAAAGTATAACAATTGAGAACCTAGATGAAGCTAAACAAATGGAAAATACTAATCATGTAAGCAAAATACTAATATATGTGCCTTCCAAAAGCAAAGAGAGATTGGAAAGAGTGGACTGTGGAAATGTAGTAGATGGTTTGGAGCCTACTGGAAGACTCCCTAGGAAAGATACATTATAAACTGAATTATACAGGTTGAGAGAACCAATGAAACACAAAACAAAGATGACTTTTTAGATGAATCTGAGCATTTAAGGAAATAATAACCTTAAATATAATGTGTCTTATTTTGATATCATTATTTTTAAAAAGAATGCTACTTAAGACTGGAATTTCAAAGTTATGGGAAGTTTTTTATTTCGGCTGATTTTTATAACTATTCTAGAAAGTATTTCACCCAAAAGAGAAACGGATATTTGTCTAGCCTAAGAATGAAAATAACTAAACAGAGCAAATGGAAAACAATCAATAACTCAACTGTAAAGTGAAAGTAGGCATCTAAGCACTTGACTGAACACTATTTTACTCTTCTTGACTTAAGAAAAGGAATCACGGGAGGAGTTGAAGGAGTTTTCAGCAGAAATAATATGTATAATGAGAAATTACATACTTATTCATATAAACTGTTTTGCAATATGAAAACAACAAAAACACTTGAAAAGCCAGTGTCAGTACCACTCCAGGAACTCTAGCTAGTGACATGTTCTAACTGAGGAATTTATCTGGAATTCCAACCTCTGGAAGCATAATAAGGGATACATATATTTTAATATAAAAAGCATTACAAATTTCTGAGTAGAACATGCTGTCTCTATACAGCAAGTTACCTATCTCTATGAACATTTTTTCTATCTATTCTGATAATAAATATTTCACTATCCCACTGTTGTTCAAGATATCAGAGATGACTAAGGTGGAATAGTCTAGCTTATTTCTTATATTTAAAAGACCTCATTAGTGCTTTGACTTAGGTATGTACAAAAACCAGTCTCTGACCTACTTTCTGCCCACAGAGGTTAGCATCACTTTCTAAGGCTCTTTGCTCTTCACTATATTTTTAGTCTTTTCCATCCCTGCCTGGTTCCACACCACTCTCAGGTTATTCTTTTCAAACACTATTTCTACTGTATCATCGTCTACCCAGGAACCAAAAAGAGCTCTCTGTTGAATCAAGTACTGAATATTCATCTTGGCCCCCTATAATCTGATGGGTCTTCAACTTTATTTCTACCTCTTCCAACATCCTCATTCTAATCAAGCTGATGCCTACTGTTTCCACAAAAATTATGTTTTCACTCACATATTCACACATTAAACATTTATTGAGCACCAACTGGTGTCAGGACTGGTGTTCATTCCTAGTTCCATGCTTTTGTTCATCCCTGTTCCTCTCTGTGTATTCATACCTTACCCATTCGGAAAGGCCTGGTTCAAATATCAAGTCCTTCACAAGCTCTGCTCATCCATGCTGATCTACCTCTCAGCTGCCTTGCCCTCCAAATCCCTACCAGCATTTTGGTTTTACTCTGAATTCATATAGCACTTTTCTAGAATATTTTCAGAGACACATTTCAAATAAAATTTGGATACTCTGGTTTAAACATTGAACATTTTTCTCTAGTATAGGGATTCTCAGAGCCTTTAATAAATTAATACCGGTTGTAAATTCCTAAAAGGGGTATATAGAATCAGCATTTCATACTTGGGCATGAAAATTTTACAACATAATAACTACTGATATCCCGGGGAAATCTTTTTTGGAACATATCTGCCATTTGATAAAATGGTACCACATGATTTGCCACTTAATTACATTCTGGCTCTATGGTATTATCCTGTTATGCCCCACTCCCCCGCCCCCCCCCATATATATCAAAAATATTAAGTCCTACTTTCCTTATGACTGAAAGCAAGGTCTAAAGCAAGAAATACTTTTTGTCTCAACTTTTGGTGAAAGTGTTCTAAAATGCACTAATTCACCTCCTTGCCTTACTAAGCAGAACAATAAATGAATCTTTGATAACTGAAGCTAAGTGAATTTTTTAAAAATCAGCAACACCATTTTTGCCAATGACTTCATGAGATCACTTCCTTGGGCCTCAGGGTCTTCATCTTAGTAATGAGAACCTCACAGTTGTAATGATTTATTTTTCAGTTTCTCAGTATTATAATTCCTCAAATGAGTATTCACTACAAATCCTATAAAGGCAAGTGTAAGACAACTAGATATGATCCCCAGAACATTCTTAAGAAGTTTTGTGCTTGGCTTTAACTTGTTTTCTTATGATTTGCCTTTTTCATAATAAAACATTCCTGTTAATTTAGGTATCTTGCCATTTGCACTTAACAAAGGTTTTGTTGGACATAGCAATAACAAAATAGCAATGACTAGAATGACTTCCAGCAATAACAATAACAGCAACACTCCCAGCACTCTTTAATTTATAACATGCATCCCAGAAATATGTCAGATGGAGTCCCATGGGCACCAGCTACAGAGAGAAGAACTCATTTAAAGGGAGGGTGGGTCTGAACCTGTAAAGCTGTAGTAAATCTTCATGTCCAATTATAGTTCCAGTTCTAGTGGATCAACAACTATATAAACATCTCATTTCAGAATTTAGGTATTTCTAAGTTAATAAACCTTCAACATTTTTTAGCTTCAAAAGCCCATTTGAAAACAAAACCATCATGATTCTAACACTCCAGGAATGATGAATGTTGAAACAATGTCTATTCCATTATTCTAATAAATTCCACAACATGGATATACTTTTCTCACAATAACAGCAAAACAAATTTTCATATTTTTTAACCATCAATAAAAAGGGATAAATATTACATCTTGTCCAAGCCCTAATGAGTGAAAAGAGCAGTTTCTGCCACATATTAGGTGTGTGACTTTGGGCAAGTTAATTTCCCTAAGTCTCAATTTTCTCATCTATAAAATGAGGCTACCTCTTATAGTTGTCATGAGTATTCAAGAAAATAATGAATTAAAAGCACTTGATGCACAGTATTGCTATCGCCATGATTGTTTTTGTTACTATGATTGTTATTTGGTGGTATTATTATAACAAGGGCACTTAGGATTATATTAAGCCTCTCAAGATCACATCACTTTGATTTAAAAAGCAAATCTTTCTGAACTGTTATAAATCAGCCTATAACAATATTCAGATCTAAGTTAGAAAAGCCCAGAAAATCTTTCTCATGTGACCTCCTTTGCCTTTAATAGTTTCCCTTTCTCAACCAGTACGCATCTATCTCCCCCAATTCACATCATCCAAAGAAACTTCACACAATTAAACAGGAAAAGAAGTAAGGTGAAATCAGATGAAGCCAGAATGAAAGGGTCAGCTCAATTCTTGACACAGAGGTTGGAGGATGAATTAAGGGGTGAAATAAGAGATGTTTTTCCTCCCCAGGCAGGAGGCACAAGCTGTACTCCCATAAGTGTTGACAAACAGCCATAAAACTGTGAGTGGGGTGAAAACCACTAAACTGGATGACCTTCATGGTTCCCTCCCCACTCAGAGTCAGCCTCAAAGGTCACACTGCTGCTTTCTGCAAAGTCAAGTGTGAAGGAGAGGATTAAGCTAAATATTATCATATTATAAAAAAACTCAGTGCTATTCAAGAATGAAGTGTAACTCATAGTCCTTAAAAGTACAACCTTAACTCATTAACTTAGATAAACACTTCCTAGTGCAGACTGAGATAACATGATGTTTTGATTAAGAGTTAATTCTAAACATTTGCTACATTCAGTTAGTACTTCGTTAGTTATGTATTTTGAATCTGTATCATATTTACAGAAGCAAATTCTACTTATACAGGATTAAGGGAGGTTGAAATAAAAAAAAATTTATATTTTTTTAGTTATAGATGGACACAATGTCTTTATTTTATTGCTTTGTATGTGGTGCTGAGGATCGAACCCAGGGCCTCATGCATGCGAGGAAAGCGCTCTACCACTGAGCCACAATCCCAGCCCCTGAAATAAAAATTTGTTGTAGGTTTTACACATGTAGGGTGAAAAATCAAAAGATTTCATTTACCTAAACTTTTTCTTCCATTTAAAAAAAAATCTTGAATTCTGTTTATCCAAGCAGGCTTCCTGTCTATTGGACTAATTTAAAAGACTCCAAAAAACAAAAATAACTTTACCTATGAAATTGCTCAAATTTTTTTCTGTCTTCAGCACACTTCCTTTGCTATAACATTTATTAATTCTTAACTAATGCAGACTCCTCAAGCAAACACTATCCTCTTTTGGACTGAATCAAACACTACTAACTTATTAACCAACAAAAATGTATTCAGCATCATCTGTGTGTTGTGCTAGACAGTTAGGGGGAATAAATCTCCTTAGAGTTCCCATTCGCAACAATTTACAATAATCTGGGTAATCTAAATAATGTAGACTAGCAATGAAGCAGATGATAATCTGCTCTAGATAATCTGCCTTGGCTGTGTAAGCCAAGGTTCTCTGGTGCCCTAAGAATGGAGAAGCTATCCTCTTATAGCCCATGCACCCATGAAGTTTTCAAGGTCACATAAATACACAGCTCAGAAATAAAACATTCTCTTAAATGTGACTTGAAAAGAAACATCTTAGAGGTGACTAAGAATATTGCACAATTGAAAGCATGGTTTCTGGCCTCCAGAAGCTCACCTAGAAGGGCGTTATAAATTTCAGATTCTAAATATGAGGACTTGCACTTTACTGTGTTTTAATTTCTCTGTAGAGTGTGTGGGTGCATGTAGCAATTTCCACTTGCCCAATTTTCTCACTCTCATTCCAAATTGAATGTGGGTATATAGATTAATGAGACTTCACATATAAAATACTTCAAACTTCTTGAAAGACAATTCAGAAGTCCAAGTATACTTGAGAATGTTAAAGATGAATATTGCATAATGATCAATAAGTAACTTAAGGGAAATGTTTCCTATTGCTTTTTTCTCTCATTCATATTCATAAGAGGTTAAGTCTTAACTAATGTCAAAGGTTACTATCACTAGAAGTAATATATATAATTACACACACACACACACACACACACATATGTGAGTGTATAGTGCAGTAAATAACTGGATAATCTGCTCTAGATAATCTGCCTTGGCTGTGTAAGCCAAGGTTCTCTGGTGCCCTAAGAATGGAGAAGCCACCCTCTTATAGCCTATGCACCCATGAAGTTTTCAAGGTCACATAAATCATATGAAAGGCATGTTTCTTAAGTTTAAACCAGAAGATTGTTTTTGTCATTTATTAGATTAGAAAACTGCCTAGCAGCTCAGGAGGCTGAGGCAGGAGATCTCAAGTTCAAAGCCAGCCTCAGCAACTCAGTGAGGCCCTAAGCAACATAGCAAGATCCTGTCTCTAAATAAAACATGAAAAGGGGCTGGGGTTGTGGCTCAGTGGTTAAGCGCCACTGGGTTCAATCCCTGGTATCAAAAAAAAAAAAAAAAAAACCTCCAGCCTTTCTATTGTACTTATTGCCCACAAAGAGAAAATTTCTAAAGAATACTAAGTGGATATAAATACTAAATTTCTAAAGAATACTAAATGTTTAAAAATGTTACAACTTAGAAGAAACTTTACATGGATCATCTATAGAAAACAACTGCTAAAGACAATAAATTCAATTCTGTCTGCCCAGTCAGAGCAAAGACAACCCCCTTAGAAGATTTAAAAGAACAGGCAAGAGCACATGTTCTCTCAGACATAAAAAGTGCATTTGTCTTTCACTAGTCTCAGCAACTCCTCACTGACTGGGGCTAATTCACAGACACTCCAACAGTCAGGAAAACCTGTGTCCAATGGCTGACATGTTTAATAAACTAAATGGAGAACAAAATTTTGTGGACCCCAAGGATAGTGAATGGCCAACAAAAAAAAAACTGGCCTATCTTCTGACCATGTAAATTCCTTCCCTTTAGATTAGATAGAGTGTGTTCACAGTGGTATGGCTGTAGACAACTCCTTTCCTTTAAACTTGGTTTTTTTGCCCAAAGACTTAATGGTAAATCAAGAAATTGTTCATGTTCTAGAAGACAACACACTAGCTGATAAAAAGATGATTTCTCCAACACACAGTGGAAAACAGCACAACATTTATAATCACATGCTATTGCTTCCCCTAGCATTCTCTTTCTCCTCAGCTTCATCAACCACAGAATATCAGGGTATTAGAGAAAAATCCCAATAAAAGTCCATTTCTTTTGTGTTCCTCAAACTAAAGTTTTTCTAACATCTATTGTTAGCAGTGTGAAACTAAATACTGTATTAAAATAGATTTAAGACATAACACAGTTTTGTTATCTGAGAACTTTCCCTTCTAGAAAAGAAATTTAAACTTACAGAGATCTTTTTTAAGGGTCTTTAGTGATGTACACCATCCCCATCCCCAAGCAGCAGTTGCCTTTTAGGCTCACATGTACTCAACTAGAAACCTAGTATATGAAAAGGGCATTTCTACCCTAGAAATTTTTAAAGAAAAACAAGTCTCAAAGAAGTGTTATGCTTTGGTTTAAATGCTATCATTCAACCAATCCTTGCTGACCTCACTTTCCAACAAGATTGACAAGAATGAATCCATTCATCCATCCATCCAAATAAATGTTATGTGTTTATTGAATGGTCACTATGAAACTCAGTGTCATTGTGATTACTTTGGAGTTATGGAAATCCTAACTCCAAAACCTGAAACCTGTGAAACTTTAGATGAATTTCTTAAACTCTTAAATTTCAGTGTTTTTGTCTATAAAATAATAGTGCTGTTATGCAACTATTTTTTAAGAGCCAACCTATAGCTACATCATCTTCCTCACACAGATGCCCCACTGGGAGGGAGGTTGTTATAGGTCAACCTTCAGGAAAACTATTGTCTTAGTCAGGGTTCTCCAGAGACATATAGAAAGATGAAATACTGAATACTGAGAAGTCCTATGACAAGTCATCAGCAAGCTGGAGACCCTGAGATGCCAGTAGCACGGTTCAACCCAAGTTCAAAAGCATCATAATCAGGGAAACTAATGATGTAACTCTCAGTCTAAGTCTGAAAGCTGATGGTGCAATTCCTGGCCTAAATGTCAGAATCCTAGATACCTGATGTCCCAAGGGCAGAAGAAGAAGAGCATCCCAGCTCTAGGAGGAAGAGAAAGAATTTGCCTTTTCTTTGCCTTTCTGTTCTATCTGCCCCCAGCCAATTGGGTGATGCTTGCCCTCATGGATCTTACCCACTCAGTCTACAAACTCACAACTTATGTTCTCCAGGAACATCCTCACACACACACCTAAAAATAATGCTTTACCAGCTCTCTAGGAATTCTTTTATCCAGTCAAGCTAGCATCTTAAATTAACCATCACAACTGTAATATATTTTAGATTGATTTTTAGGAAAAGACACAGACTTTCAGACAGGTTGCTCTGGAACCTTCCACTGGTCCAGCAACAGGATCACTCATTGAGACACTAAAAGTAATAATTTCTATAGCGTATAGATGGATGTAAGCCTAAACAGTGACTGAGATAAAGAAAGTTCTGAAGGCATCAGTCAAAGCCAATGTCCTGATAAACCATTACGCCAGGACTGTAAGACTGCAGAAATTGAGTGCAAAATGATGATAGTGCCTGAAAATCCCAGGAACCTTTGAAAACCTTAGTTTGCTGTGGGTGTGAGAGGAATGTGGAAGGATTCTACTATTCTTGTATTGTTGCCACCATCATACCCCCAAATGAAAGGGAGCACACTGAAAGTTTGACTTTCATAACCTTAAAGACAAAGTTGATTGACTTGGAAGAGATGGCTGGTCAAAAGCTGGCCTGGTAAGGTAGGTTAATTCTTCTCATCTTTCATCTAGGGAACATGAACTAATTTTTCAGACAGATTTCCTATGTGAAGCTTTCCTTACCTATAATATTTTATTTAGCACGTAATTTTTAAACATATGGTAACTTTGTTAGATTGTGAACTCCCTAAGGAAAGGACAAGGTGTCATTCATTTTCATGGCCTCAGAACTAATCCATGCCTGGCATGTCACAGGTACTCAATTTTTCAGAAAGTCTAGTCAGTCCTGATGAGGAATCCCTGGTGTGATATCAGGAAATGCAGGGAAAGCAGTGCTTGGTCTGTGTTCAGATGCAGTTAATGTGTCCCTAGTAAGAGAAACAGGCTGTGAACCAACAAGGTTCAATGTCACTTTTTATCTGAGGTACTCAGGATTTCTGAGGAAGTAGTATCTAGAACATCTGCTATTAAATAGTTCAAATTGGGGCCGAGATTGTGGCTCAGTGGTAGAGGGCTTGCCTCGCATGTGTGAGGCACTGGGTTCAATCCTCAGCACCACATAAATATAGATAGATAGATAGATAGATAGATAGATAGATAGATAGATAGATAGATATAGATAGATAGATAGATAAATTTTAAATAGTTCAAATTTCCCAAACAGGTTTATCCCTTTAGAGACACAATGCTCCAAACCATGATGGATAGCAAAAAAAAAGCAGGGATAGGGGAACATATCTGGGTTGGAAAATTTCCATTTGCCCCCAAAGATACACTCTTTGCCCTTCTCTATCTGCTGGCTGTCCTAGGAAGCTGCCATGGATGGATCTCATTAACAGGTTTTCTTGCCCTCTAGTTTCCTGTTGGATTCACTCAACTGGAGACACCAGCAGGCAATTAAAGGGAGAGAATAGATAGAGGTCAAGATTTTTATTCCTCATCTCTCTTTCTGCCAGGTCATAAATGGGCAGTGTCCCTCAACAAAGACCATGGCTCTTGTTAGGAAGCCTCTCTCTCTCTGTTTCTGGTAATCCTTCTTCCCTTTTCCCCTTTCTGGTGAGGGTGAAAACACCTTCAAAGGGTTTTGCTTTGCCCACATCTTTGTGAGTAGTCCATTACTAAGCTCTCCTCAATTATCCCACTTGAGGGTTCTCTGCTTCCTATGGGGACCCTGACTTACAAACATTCAAAAATGAAATGCCTGAAGTCTAAAGGTTTAATAAGTGATTCAACCTTCTTCAACAAGTATAAATGACAAATGATTACCTGTAGTCTGATTATTTATGTGTCCACTACGTCACCATTCATAGTTATAAATGTACATATTGGCCACACACACAAACTAAAAACACTTGAAAATGCAGAAAACATTAGTATTTATCTTAAAAATAATGAAGAATTATTTCTCCCCAACAAATTTATCTTCTCTAATCATTTTGCTTAAGATTAAATTATGTGAAACACTTAAAAATACTGACCAAATATTAATGGGATGAAAAACCAAAAAAGTATACTGGACAAAGTACACTCTGAGTATACTTTGAGTGGACAAAACATTCAAACTTTTTAATTTGCCACCAATAATCTATAGGCAGTTAATATCAACAAAAAATGGCAATGATCTCTTATTAGTTCCTAAATATTCCTTCTACAACAAATGTATTACATAAGAGAAACTCAGTTCAAAGTTGTT
This sequence comes from Geosciurus inauris, assembly GCA_004024805.1. Classification (NCBI taxonomy): domain Eukaryota; kingdom Metazoa; phylum Chordata; class Mammalia; order Rodentia; family Sciuridae; genus Geosciurus; species Geosciurus inauris. The sequence continues at coordinate 75,394 of PVHX01008790.1, forward strand.
TTCATGGGGATTCATGCATTAGAAAAATATACAAGCTGACCAGAAAAAAAAAATAAATGTAACAAATTGTTAAAAGATGTGTTAAGGCTGACTCCTAACTTAAAATACATATAGATATATAAATGTACAACAAAGATGCTATTAGAAGAGCCGGGCGTGGTGGCACAAGCCTGTAATCCCAGCACTTAGGGAGGCTGAGACAGGAGAATCGCGAGTTCAGAGCCAGCCTCAGCAATGGCGAGGCCCTAAGCAACTCAGTGAGACCCTGTCTCTACATAAAACACAAAATAGGGCTGGGGATGTGGCTCAGTGGTTGAGTGCCCCTGAGTTCAATCTCCAGTATCAAAAAAAAAAAAAAAAAAGATGCTATTAGAGAGAATGCAATTGTGTTTCATTGCATTTGAGAACACTTAACAAATGCCTATCATTCCTAATAGGTAAAAGGAAGTTGTCATGGAAATAAGTAAAAACAGTCAAGTAACTTTCAAGAACACAATTGATAACTACTAAAAATGCAGAAACTTGGTTCATTAAGGGGAGTAGATCTGCCTTTAGAAAATCAAAGTTAAACTGAGCAATACTCAGGACACACGTGGCTCTTCTTGGAACTAACAATGCAACGTTAACCAGGAGATCAGAGTTCATGTTACAATTAAATATAGAAGATTCAGTCACCACTTCTCACAGTAACATGGTTACAAAGTCGTGAGTAACCAAGGTTTGGCGAACCTCTAACTAGGAGCTAGGTGATACCTTGCTAAAAACATCGTTTTTCACAACCAAAATTGACATCAGTATCAGGGATTTTGAACAATGCCAGAAGGAGATTCACAAGATCTCAGGAACCTAAGCTCCCCTGAAGAAAGGAGGCTAAGGAGGAATCCATACCTCCATAGTTCCTCCCATTGTCAAGCCCTCCAGTTAATGCCCAACTTCCTATACCCCAAGAGGGAAGGGTGCTAAGGGAACATAAATGTCACAAACATGACAGAAAAAAGACATCAGCTCTGTAAATCTGAAACACAAGTCATGTATCTACTTATTGTACAAGAGTAATTTTTTAAATGGACGTCATCACATGGAGTCTTCATGTCACACTGTCTGAATAACTGCTTCCCAGTACCCTGCACCCTTATTACCGCCTTCAACGAACTCAGGCCATACTGCCCCATGCTCAGGTACAGTGTTCAGAAGAGTCTTCTCCATACCTAGAACTCAAATATTTGTTGAATGAATGACTATATGATCTTCTATTCATTTAACAAACTGTATTTGAGCCTTACTATGTGCAAATCAATATCTATGCTATGAATTACTATAGAAAGAGATGAGTAGCCATGGCTATCTTTTAGGGGCTAACCCAGTTAGAAGGGAAAGACATTCATAAATTATGCCAATGCAGGTCAGACTTTGGAAAGTGTTACAAGACAGAAACTAAGTGCTTAAAAACAATATGGTACAACTCATCAACAGAAGAGCAAAAGATCCAATTTAAAAATGCGGAGAAGGCCTGAATAGATATTTCTCCAAAGAAGATAAACAAATGGTCAATAAGCACATGAAACGATGCTCAATATCACTAATCACCAGGGATATGCAAATTAGAAAAAAAGAAAAATAATGAATGTTATTGAGGCTATTGAGAAATTAGAGCCCTTTTGCATTGCTGGTAGGAATATAAAATGGTACAGCTGCTGTGAAAAACAGCATGAGAGTTCCTCAAAAATTTAAACATAGAATTACCGTGTGATCCAGCAATTCCACTTCTGGGAATATACCCAAAAGAACTGAAAGTAGCAATTTAAACAGATGTTTATCCATACATGTTAATAGCAGATTATTCACAACATCTAAGTGTCCAATGACAGATGAATGAATAAACAAAATGTGGTGTATGCATGGAATGAGATACTATTCAGGCTTTAAAATAATGAAATTCTGAGAGGGCCCTGATCTGCCCTCAGGAACCTCCACAGGTGTCCAGCCAACAGGAGACTAGGGACTGCTACCTCTAGCCACTGGGGAGCCCATATTCAGGGTGAGTCCCCGCAGAGACCCTAGCGCGAGGCAGCCCCGCCCAAGGGCAGCCTGGGCCTGCCCCAGTTCTGCTCCAGAGTTCCTGTGGACCGGCAGGAGCTACAGAGGGCCCTGATCTGCCTGCAGGAACCTTCATGGTTGTCCAGCCAAAGGGAGACCAGGGACTGCTACCTCTAGCCACTGGGGAGCCCAAATTCAGGGCAAGAGTCACTCCAGAGACACCAGTGGAGGCAGCCCCGCCCAAAGGTGGCCTGGGCCCACCTCAGTTCCACTCCAGAGTTCCTGTGGACCTGCAGGAGATGCAGAGGGCCCAGATCCGCCCTCAGGAACCTCCATGGGTGTCCAGCCAACAGGAGACCAGGGACTGCTACCTCTAGCCACTGGGGAGCCCAAATTCAGGGTAAGAGTCCCCACAGAGTCCCTAGCTTGAGGCTGCCCCACCCAAGGGCAGCCTGGGCCCACCCCAGTTCCACTCCAGAGTTCCTATGGACCGGCAGGAGCCACAGAGGGCACTGATCCATCCTCAGGAACCTCCATGGTTGTCCAGCCAAAGGGAGACCAGGGACTGCTACCTCTAGCCACTGGGGAGCCCAATTTCAGGGCAAGAGTAGCTCCAGAGACACCAGTGCAAGGCAGCCCCACCTAAGGGCGGCCTGGGTCCTCCCCAGTTCCGCTCCAGAGTTCCTGGGGTCTGGCAGGAGCTACAGAGGGCCCAGAGCCACCCTCAGGAAACTCCACGGGTGTCCAACTAAGGGTTGACCAGAGTCAACCAGGTAGTTGATTGCTACCATCCACAGAGGAAGGTACACCCAGGGTAAGAGTGGCCTCCAGAGATCCCAGCATGAGGAGGCCCCACCCAAGTATGCTTTGGGCCCGCCTCAGTTCCACTCCAGAGTTCCTGTGATCAGGCAAGACAGAAGACCAAAAACCAACCTTAGGGAATGCCAGGGGTGCCCAGTTGAAGGCAGACCAGAGCCTGCTAGCCTCCAACCCCAGGAGAGCTCACACCCACTGTGAGGGTCACACACAGACTCTCCAGCTTGTGACCCTGCCTAAGTGAGACCTAAGCCCACCTCCAGTTCCAGTTCAGAGTTCCTGTTCAACAGCAAGAGTGCAAGAGAGGGACAAAACAGCCCTCAGGTGCCACCTCAGGAGCCCAGCCAAGGCCACTCACACTGCCCTCTAGAGGTACGTCCACTACCTCCGCCACCAACTTTAGTGACAGTAGTGCCCATCTGGGGACACAGGGAGAACAGAAGTAGCTCCAAGGTGAGACACAGGTAATCTGGAGTGTCAATACAAGATTATAGGATAGAAGCCGCAATACCTCAGATTGGTTTTTCAAGAAAGAAAGATACACAATCAACATGAAAAAACAAGGGAAGAAAGTGCCCCAAATAAACCTGGATGCCACTGTAACAGAATCCATTGACAGCACAGTTGATGAAATGTCAGAGAAAGAATTCAGAATGTACATAATTAAAATCATCAGCAAACTAAAGAATGACATAAGTGAGCAATTACAAGCAAAAACTGATCAATCCAACAAAGAAATAGGAGAGCAAATAAAGGCAACGATCGATCATTCTAACAAAGAGATAAGACAGCAATTACAAGTAGCAAAAAATTACTTTAAGAGAGAGCTAGAGATCATGAAAAAAAAACCAATCAGAAATTCTTGAAATGAAGGAAACAATAAACCAAATTAAAAACTCAATAGAAAACATCACCAGCAGACTAGATCACCTGGAAGATAGAACCTTGGATAATGAAGACAAGATATACAATCTTGAAAATAAATTTGAACATACAGTGAAGATGGTAAAAAATCATGAACAGAACATACAAGAAATATGGGACAGCACAAAAGACCAAATCTAAGATTTATTGGGATAGAAGAAGGCACAGAATTTCAAACCAAAGAAATGCACAATCTCTTCAATGAAATAATATCAGAAAATTTCCCAAGTATGAAAAATGAAATGGAAAATCAAATACAAGAGGCTTACAGGACACCAAATGTACAAAATTTCAACAGATCTACACCGAGGCACATTATAATGAAAATGCCCAACATACAGAATAAGGATAGAATTTTAAGGATGCACAAGAGAGGAACCTATTACTTATAAGGGGAAACCAATTCGTATCTCAGCAGATTTTTCAACCCAGACACTAAAAGCCAAGAGATCATCGAATAACATATTCCAATCCCTGAAAGACAATGGATGCCAGCCAAGAATCCTATATCCAGCAAAATTGAGCTTCAGATTTGATGACAAAATAAAAACCTTCCATGATAAACAAAAGTTAAAAGAATTTACAGCAACAAAGCTTGCACTACAGAGCATTCTTGGCAAAATATTCCATGAGGAGGAAATGATAACCAACAATGAAAATTTACAAAGAGAAGAACTAGACTAAAGGAAAGACCATTCAAAAGAGAAAACAACTCAAGGGAAAAACCAAAAACAAATGAAAATGACCAGAATTACAAATCATATTTCAATAATAACCCTGAATGTAAATAGCCTAAATGCACCAATTAAAAGACATAGGCTGACAGACTGGATTAAAAAAAAAAAACAACCAACAATATGCTGTCTTCAAGAGACTCATCTCACTGTAAAAGACATCCACAGACTGAAAGTGAAAGGGTGGGAGAAAACATATCATTCCACATGGACCCCACAAACAAGCAGGAGTTTCCATCCTCATATCAAATAAAATGGACTTCAAACCAAAGATGGTGAAAAGAGATAAAGAAGGTCATTTCATACTTCTTAAGGGAATCATACATCAACAAGACATAACAATCATAAAGATCTATGCCCCAAATAATGGAGCTTCTATGTATATCAAACAAATCCTTCTCAAATACAAGAATCAGATAGACCACAACACAATAATACTTGGAGACTTTAGCAAAGCTCTCTCACCAGGGGATAAATCTTCCAAACAAAAACTTAAAAATAAAGAAACCATAGATCTCAATGAAACTATCAATAATTTAGATTTAACAGACATATATACAGTGTTCCATCCATCAACGAGTGAATACACTTTTTTCTCAGTTGCACATGGGTCCTTTTCCAAAATAGATCATATGTTATGTCACAAAGCAAGTCTTAGCAAATACAAAAAAATAGAGATTCTACCCTATCTAACCACAATGGAATAAAATTACAAATCAATGACAGATTAAAAAACAGAAACTACTCCATCACCTGGAAACTAAATAATATGCTATTGAATGGTGTATGGATAACAGAAGACATCAAGGAAGAGATAAAAAAAATTCTTAGAGGCAAATGAAAACTCCGATACAACATATCAAAATCTTTGGGATGCCATGAAGGCAGTGCTAAGAGGAAAGTTCATAGCACTAACCTCATTCATTAGAAGAAGTAAAAGTCAACAAATAAATGAATTGACTCTTCGTCTCAAAGCCTTAGAAAAGGAAGAACAAATTAACACCAAAAGAAGTAGAAGACAGGAAATAATCAAAATTAGGGCTGAAATCAATGAAATTGAAACAAAAGAAACAATTCAAAAAATTGACAAAACAAAAAGCTGGTTCTTTGAAAAAAT
>PVHX01008791.1:0-80911 GCA_004024805.1 Geosciurus inauris
GGACTATGGCCTTCTCTTCCTGTACCCAACCCCTCCCCTTCCTGACCGGGTTTTCTTGAAATTCTCTAAGCACGAAATCTCTGACGCCATTTCTCCTGACCCGCTCTGATGGACGGGGAAATGGTCCGAGGGCTCGCCTTCCAATAAAGCCTTGCCGAGTGGCTTAATTCATCTTCTCCTGGTCCTGTGAATTTTACAGTAAGATCATCTCAAACAAATTAGAAATAAATATTGAAATTAAAAACCCATAAACATATGTCTATACTAGTCTACTTTTATCATTTACTATCATCAAATATACACAGTTTTATTTTAAGAAGTTGAAATTTTTTTAAAAAAAGTTTGCAAGGACTGAAAATATGGCTCAGTGGTAGAGTACTTGCCTAGCATGCATGAGGACCTGGGTTCAATCCCCATACCAGCCAGAAAAAGAAAAGAAATCCTATAATCTGTGGTATTTTGTTATAGAAACAGAAAACAGACTAAGAAACTCACCTTTTATTTCCCCCATGTCTTCTGCTGTAAGAATGTCTGGTGGGACTCAAGTGATACTGTGTTAGATGGAAGAACTAGGCCTTGGGTTCACCAACCTGCTGAAGGGATCTGTTCCTTCCCACTACAGGGTTCCCTCCTTCCAGTGAAATATCTTCGACCTCAGTCTTGAAGAGAGTTTTATCCTCCTGTGTCACAGAATTCTAATGTTGGGACCCTAGGTGTCTAGTCTGATACCGTCGTTTAAATTTTTTTCTTTTTACTATTGTCTAATTTTTTATTTGTTTTCAGTATTTCTCTCTGCCCCCTGCTTACCTTCCTGCTCCTTACCTTCCCATCCTGCTGTTTAATCATCCAAGCCATAGGTTCTCAAGTATTTGGTCATAGAACAAAATATTTTTGTTTGTTTTTTGTGGTACTAGAGATTGAACTCAGAGATTCATGAACCTAGGCATGTGCTCTACTACTGAGCTACATAATCAACACTTTTGAATTTTGTTTTGAGATGGGTCTTGCTAAGTTGTTGAGGCTGGCCTCAAACTTGTGATCCTCCTACCTGAGACTCCTGAGTTATAGGGTTTACAAATGTGTGCCTCCATGCCTGGCTAGAACCAAGCATTTTTAAGTAAGCATACTTAAAAAATATCAATGACCTCAAAGAGTGTTTGGTCATGTGGGTCTCATTACCAATATTTTAGAAATTAAAACTGAGGAATTTAAGAAATATTAATTTATTTAAAAGCAATATGCCCATCACATGTTAACATTATATACTACAATCCACTGTGTGTGCTGGTGCCATCTGGTCTTCTTCCCCATACCCCATGGGAAATGGGACCAGAGAACTGGCAAAAAATGCTGATACTCTGGCTATTGCTATGGCTATGAGTAATAAACCTCTTTATGTCTGACCTAGGAGTCTCATGTCTTTATCAGCATCCATGAAACTGTTTCATGCTAATTTATAAGGGTAAAATCTCAGATCATTCACAGTTCTTGATCTAATCTCTAACTGAAATTTGGCATTTCCTTCTATTTTAACATAGGTGATGGACTTGGTAGTATTTGCAATAGAGTAGTCCCTCCTTATCCTTATGGGGAATATAAACCACAACCCCCAGTGGATGCTTGAAGCTGTGGAGAGTACCAAACCCTACATATACTGTTTTTTTTCCTACATACATATCTATGATAAAGTTTATAAGTTAGGCACAGTAAGAGATTTACGACAATAACTTACTGTAGGTCTTAGCAACCTCAGTGTATGATTTTTTTTTCTTATTAAGCACTTTCACCTTTTCACTTTAAGAAAGCACCTTATAAGCTTCTCTTTGGCATATCTGAATTCCAGTAATAATTAGAACCATTATTCAGTAAAGTAAGTGCTAGTTGAACACAAGCACTGTGATATCATCACAGTCAATCTGAAAACTAAGTGATAATAGATGGGTTCCATATAACAGTGGGGAGCCCAGGAAAAATGGTTGATTTACACCCCATGCAGGAAGAAGTAGGAAGGACTGGGATGGCTTGATGGTTCATCACACTACTAAAAATGGCCTGCAATTGAAAACCTATTGTTTATTTCTGGAATTATCCATTTAATAGTTTTGGATTGCAGTTGACTGTAACTAAAATTCTGTACAACAAGGGCTAAAATCCTGAACACAGATGGACTACTGTACTCATGACTGTAACCAATAAGAAATACAGATATTTCCATAGCACATTACATTTATAGCAAATGTTTTAAAATAATTTTTATGCACATCCATAATTTGAAATCTAGGTATCTGATTTTATTAGTGCATTAATAAAAATACATACATGCTATAGCATACATTTGTATCTAAATATATGGCTGACTTGTGTTTCAATATGTTTTATTTTTATTTATTTATATTACTTTTATGCACTTAAGAATTTATTCTGAGGAGAAATCCATAGACTCCAATAGACTGCAAAAGTAGGTTTTTGGTTCTTTGGTACTGGGGATTGAACGGAAGGGTGCTTAACCACTGAACCACATTTAAATTTTTTTTTTTTTTTTTTTTTTTTTTTACTTTGAGACAGGGTCTTCCTAAGTTATTGAGGCTGTCCTCAAACTTGGGATCCTCTTGCCTTAGGTTCCTGAGTTGCTAGGATTACAGATTTGCACCACTATGCATGGCCACAAAATAGTTTTTAAAAGTCCCTGACTGGGGCTGGGCTGTGGATCAGTGGCAGAGCGCTTGCCTCGCATGCGTGAGGCACTGGGTTCAATCCTCAGCACCACATAAAAATCAATAAATAAAATGGAGATATTTGTGTCCATCTACAACTAAAAAAAATAAAATAAAAAATAATAAAAAAATAAAAGTCCCTGACTATGCAGTCTGTGCTCATTTCATAAGAGTATAATTAGTCAGGCATAGTGGTGCATGCTTATAATCCCAGTCACTTGGGATGCTGAAGCAGGAGGATCACAAGTTTGAGGCCAGTCTCAGCAAGTTAGTAAGGCCCTGTCTCAAAAAAAGTGGGGGTAGTGGTGGCTAGGGTTGTGGCTCAGTGGTAGAGTACGCTTTGGATTCAATTCCCAGTAGCAGGGAATATGAATAGCATAGGTAAAAATAGACAGAAAAAGAGTTCAATTATTGGTCTTTGAGTTTCAAAAGCCTAGGTAGCTTTCAGGGGGCAAAATGAGGTATCCATGCACTTAGAGATTTGGAAGAAATGCCCTGAAAGAAGTCTGAAACCTTCTGAATGTGAATCTAGAGGGGATTCCCTGAGTTGAGGAGGGGAAGACATCAGTAAAGTGGCAAAGTCTAGAGCAGAATCTGGAGGGAGGGTTTTACTTCCTGAGGTGGTCAGCCTCCTCTTGACCTCCAGGAGGCCTCATGGGGCCTGCTGCCCAACAGGCCCCCATCTGAGTGAGTGCTATACTTGCTGAAGCCACAGAACTGCCATATCTCCATTTTCCTTCCTGCTATCTGGTAAGGTCATCCTCATTCACAGCCAAAGGCTTTTGTACACTGCCCAGGAGGACAGTTTCACCCTTTATGGCCACCAAATCATGTTCAGTTCAGACAACTCACCTCTCCCCTTTCCAGAGCCCAGGATGATTCCCCTGATACAGATGGTTTTAAGCCTTTAGAGGGGTGGAACATTTCAGACTACTTTATGTTGGTCACCTCTGTGTTGGGTGGGATTGGACAGAACCATCTTGAGATTTTCCTCTGCATTAAGTTAGAGAAAAACTTACTCCTGTTACTCACAGGAGAGGAAAGCAGTAGTCAAGGTGTGCAGTTAAATTGTTCAAGAGATAACATTCCCTATCTTTGATGCCTTTGAGTTCAGGAAATTCAACTGCTCCTTTAGCTGGCTGGAAGTTGCTGGGATCAGCACTGCAGCACCATGTCAGGGCCCTCCCCAGCTCTTTGATGGTGCTGATTTCAGCAGTGTGTTCCAATTGCTATGGTAATGAGCCGTGGAAGCTTTTCAAGCTGGCCAGGAGCAGCAACCTTCAGAAAAGAAAGGATAAATCAGGGATGTGTTTTGAAATTTGAAAAGAAGAGAGACATGAGAGTCTGAATTAATGATGGAAAAAGTACATAGGAGGGGTAGGGAGAAGCAAAATGGGTACACCTTGGGAGGCTCTATTGTAGCCTACCTAAAAGATCTCGCTGAAAATGCCAAAATGTCAGATGCCTGAAATGCATCATTACTATTTTATTTCCTTGTGTGTTTAAGTGGTCCTCTCTCTCACATGCATTTTTTTTGGCAGTGCTGGGAATTGAACCCAGGCTTTTACACCTGCCAAGCAAGCACTTTACCACTGAGCTCCAGCCCCAGCTACCATAAATGCATTTTTACATACTTTTATTGGTGCAGTGTAATTATACATAATGGTGGGATTTGTCGTTGTATGTTTATACATGCACAGGATATAATGATACAATTTGATCAGTGTTATTCCCCAGTACCATACATGCATTTTTAGGCAAACCTCTAAGAGATAGAAAGAACTATCAGAGCACTAAGACTTTACTTACTAAAGACTTTTAAACTTTTTAAATTAAAACTTTTAAGAGACATTTTCTTTTTCCTCCACAAAAATAAAACACTATTCACATATGGATAGAACAACTGGAAAGGGGACTGGAGGAAGCACACATGCAAAGAAGAAAGAGGAGGGAAGTAAGGGAGGATAGGATGGGGGAACTGCTGATAACAGATCCGCTATTTGGCTTAGATTCCCAGGACCAGCCCTATCCCATCTGGGCAATTCTCAGAAGAGAAAACTAAAAAGGCAAGACCTTTAATAACTTAGACTGCCCTAAGGACAGGTCTTGAATGTTTTTAAGACCCTTGGTTAATATGACTCATTTCTCCTGTGGGTTAGGAAAAACCTGTTCTCCTTCTCATGCTTAAGACACCAACATACCAAATTATTCACAGATATTCCTCTACTTAAGAGGGGTTACCACCTTGTTAATCACATAAATTGAAAATGTCATAAGTCAAAAATACCATTAGTTAAAAAATGCATTTTAATCCATATAATCTACTGAAGATCACAGCACACTGTAGAACTTAGGTTGTTTCCACTTGTGATTACAAAGTTTGCTTGGCTTATCAGCTGTAGCTCCCTGCCACTGTCTAGCATCACAGGAGATGATTATAGCACACATCGCTAGTCTGAGAAATGATCAAAATTCAAAATTTGAAGTACATATTCTACTGAACATGTGTCACTTTCTCACCAGTATAAAGTTGAAAAAATTTTAAGTCAAACTGGCATGGGAAGAGTTCTAAGGAGCTCCTGATGAGGGAGACCTCAACTCAGGACAAGTGAGATTCCTGACAAACATCAAAGAAATGAATTAAAGGACACTAGGAAAGCAGAGACACATTCAAGGAAGAATGTGGACTATCTGGAGAGTGAAAAACTTTGGAGGTAAAGCAAGGAATACTCATTGAAAGGAAAATGTGGGCCACCTGGAGAGCAAGAAGCAGCAAATCCTTGGTCTAGGGTTGATATTTATAGAGGGCAGTAGTAAGGGCTGGATAAGAGGTGGAGTCTGGGCAACTTACACAATTTCATGACAGTTTTTTTTAGTGTGTTCAAGTTACACAATTTCATGCCAGTTTTTTCTAATGTCGACACATTCCCTTCATGTCATACTACATTTTGCTGGCAAGGAGGGGTCAACAGCTCAGGCAGGGCTGCTCAGGAGTCGTTTGTTTTGCATCCCAAGGGTTCATGGGTGTCTCCTGTATTCCAATGGTTTATGGGTACTTTTATTTCCTTTTCTGTATCCTCAAATTCCTATCTAAAAACCGTCATTAAGTCAGTGGCCTGTATTTCTCCTGAAGACTTCTATCCATTGAAGTTCAAATTATTAAGTTGGACTCAATTAAATGAAATCACTGGAATTCTGAGAGGTCTGACCACTTAGAGGGGTTGGGATGGCTAGTGACAATGGTACCTGGATCTTACTTCTGTTCGGATACTTTTCCCTTGACTTGTTCTATGTGGGGATAGTGTGGGCCTCACTCTCCTGCATTACCCATTATGAGAAACATCTGAAAGTGTGGGAATATCCAGAAATAGATAAATGTATTTCTAGAAATCAGTTAGAAAAGCAGCAGTGTGAAGCCTATTTTACTAGTTCAATACATATCCCAAGAATTTGATTTTAACCAATCTTGTCAATTATACAACTTCCTTTATTATTATTCTTCAGAGATTATTTAAATGCTGTTTTCCAACTCATTAACAAAATTTGTAATTTATTATCTGGATCATCATAGCTGATCCACTGAGGCCAGAAATTAAAAGGAGAAAAACAGACGAGGAAGAGGGAAAAATAAGATTGAAATTAAGGTTTACCTACTTATAATTCCTTTTTTGGTGATCAATGACAAGATAAGAAGAAAAAAATTAGAATGTGAAAGCAAAAGCTTCCCCTTCATTCCTCTCCATTTCTCAGTCCAGTGTCTCAATAGTTTGTTCTCACATCCTCATGGAAAGGTTGTGTGAATAATGAAAGCATACAGCTATGTCTATGTCCAGGGGCATTTGCATTATAATGAAGTAAAGTCTTAAACTGAAGGAATGGAGATCCAACTTGGAATTTAGGGCATTGTGGAGGAGTAAGTACAGGGGACAGATTAGGTGCTTCCTTTGAGCTAATACAAAGGCCTCCTGTGTAGACTCCTCTGAATTAGCTTACTGTTTAAAATGTGCCCAGGATTTTCTTTATATTCAGATACAGTGAGGCCCACAGATCAGGACACATTGACTTTGAAGACATAGTCTATTGTTCATCGTTCCCAAAAGGAAGGGGCATGTCTTACAATGCACAGCCACACAGGGAAGCACTAGGGTTGGTCAGGAGGCAGCAGGAGTAAGGAGAAAGCATGTACAGGAGACTTAACTACTGTTTCCACAAGAGAAGCAAAGCTAGGCAGCGGTCTTTATACAGTTCCTGTTGATATTAACAAAATACCTGAGGCTAGGTACTTCATAAAGACAAAGAGGTTTATTTAGCTCACAGTTTTGGAAAGTGAAAGTCCAAGTCGAAGATCAGGCAGTCCCATCTGTTTGGCCTCTGGTGAGGTCCTCATGATAAAAGGCATCACAATGGGGAAGACATCACAGGGTGAGACAAGAAGCCAGAGGACTAGGGGGCCAGGTTCACTCTTTTTATAACAACCTGCTCTCTCAAGAACAACTCACTCGGTGAAACTAGCATTAATTCCTTTGAGGGTGACCCTCCACCAATGACAGAATTATCTTGCATGAGATCCCACATCTTAAGGATTCCATCATCTCTCAACATTGCCACATTGGGGACCAAGCTTCCAGTGTTTGAACCCTTGGAGGACACACTCAAATCGTATTCCAACTATAGCAGCAGAATAGATTGATTTAGGATAGACTAGTTGGAATAATTTCAGCGGGCTCTGGGTGTTCTTGGTTGTCTGCATCTGGTTCTGGGGGTGATTAGGGCTGGTGGATCGTGGCCTGGAGCCTAAAAGCCTGAGGAGGTGTGCATGGCCAGGGGTAGTGATCTGGAAGGGTGATCTGGGTTGGTTGGTTGGAATTTGATAGGAACACTTGGAGGAGAGTCATTTGTTATCTCTATGAATTAGCTAACCCTGGAAAGAGCAGTCTTTCTCTGTGAGTCCACAGATGCCAGAATATCCAGAATATAGAAAATTAGAAAAAAATAGTTAATAGAATGCAGCAGCAATCATTAAGCTGTAAATTCTCCTGCCAGCTTCCCAAGAGCTTACTCCTGAAAGCTCCCAGTACATTTCTAATGGAAATTGCAACAGTGCCTGTACCTCTTGCAGATTCTAAGCCAAAATTAGGTTTGCAGTCATCAAATTTAAGAATAACATGTCTTCAGTGGGAAATACAAAACAATGTACTTGACACAAACAAATTCTACTTATTGAAATATAAATCATATCATATGAAATCTAGCCTAGGAAGTAAAGCTTGCTTTGTGACTTATTCCTTGTTTATAAAACACAACCAAGAATGGGTTTCATTTTCCATTTAATGAGTTTTTAAAAATGATATTCAAGTTGGGTACGGTGGTGCACCAGCAACTTGGGAAGCTGAGGTAGGAGGATCACAAGTTCAAGGCCTGAGCAACTTAGTGAGACCCTATCTCAAAATAAAAAACATTAAAAAGCTCTGGGGGTGTAGCTCAGTGATAGAGCAGCCCTGGGTTCAATCCCCAGTACTGAAAAAATAAATAAGATAGTTCATAGTCTTAGAATTGAAATGTTACCTAATCAAGGCTGGGAGTGTAGCTCAGTGGTAGAGTACTTGCCTATGCAATAGGTTTCATCCCCCAGTATTGTAAAAAATTTTTAAGAGTTACCTAATCATGCTTCCACTTTTTGTAACTTATTTGTTAATATAAATATTTACACACATATTAGTTGCTAAGGCTACCATAATGATTGTGTTTGTCAGCTTTCTGTCACTGAAACAAAATACCTGAGAAATTCAACTTAATGGAGAAAAGATTTATTTTGGCTCATGGTTTCAGAGATTTCAATCCCTTATCATTTGAGTCTGTTTTGTCTGGGTCTATGGTGAGGCAGTATATTATGGTGGAGGGGCAAGGTGGAGAAGAGCTGCTCAAACCTGTGGCAGCCAGGAGGAGGGAGGAGGGAAGCCAGTGACAAGGCATACCCTTTAAGGACATGCTGCCTGTGACTTACTTCCTCTAACTAGACCTTACCTCCTAAAGTCTCCACCACCTACCTTTGGTGAACATTACAGATCTAAATCAGGAAACAATGTACGGGCAGTTGTGTGACTTAAATGATGAAGATTTATTTTCTCACAGTTCTGGAGATGAATTCTGAGACCAAAATGATGCCAGAGAATGAAACTTACAGAGCCAGAATGACTGTTGGAATCCACAGCCACTTGTTCTTGTGGTCTCACAGAAGTATTTCAAGTGAATGGCACAGAGTAACAAATAGGAGTTTATTAGAAGGATGGAGGGTTGATGTGCAGGATAGACTGAATGGTTACCTCAGAGCAGGTGATGTGGCCCCGATGCAGTTGGGGTTTGTAAGGGTTTCAAGTCCCCTTGTTCTTGTCTCAACTTCTCATATCCCCCTTAATCGGTTTCTTGGTCTTTGAATAGCCCTCAGCAAACTTTCTCTGTGAGGGTCTTGAGGTCCTAGTCACAAGGGGTTGTTGGTTCCATTGTGACATAGTTTAGGTGATAAGGGAGAGTCATGGTGACCTGACCACAAGAGATAGCGATGACATGGTCTGGAAAGAGTAGTTCCCTTGAAGGATTATAATAAACTGTAGTTGGGGGAGCATCTGATATAGCAGGCCCCAATTTCCTGAGGCTTGTTTGCTTTGATAAGTTTCCCCATGGTTTTAAGTAGTAGTTCCCTTCAGAGATTATTTACAGTTTGGGCAAAGCTGGACTTTCTGGTTCCCATTCTACAGATGCTTGCCTGCCTAATAAGTTCCCTGTGGTCTCAGTATTGTGACTCATAAATTTTTCTTAATGCCTGATGTCTTCTCTGTACATTATTGCCCTTCACTGTCCTTCACTACTCACCTGTTCAAGGTTGATTAACCCACCTAATGAAGGTATCAGCAGAAAGGCAGGTCAGTCTGGGCAACTGAGTGAGACCTTGTTTCAAAATAAAAAATAAAAATGAGAATGGAGCTCAGTGGTAGAGAGCCCCTGGGTCAAATTCCCAGTACCACAAACAAACAAAAATCACCAACCAAGCCAGCCATAGTTAATCAGCAGCAGTTTGCAAAAGACCACCAGACAGTTCTGGATCTAGGCAAACTGAGAAGCAGGCTCTCTTCATCCAAGGACTACCAGAGAACCTCTGTACCTGCTTCCATCCTTCATCAGAACTCACCCTGTACTCTCTAGAGTTTTGTGGTGGTCACAAAAACCCCTACAAAGTAAGAGAAGAAGGTATTAGAGCCTTCTTCCCCATTTTTCAGATGGGGATACTGAGGTTCACATGGCTTAAGTATCAGATTCCTGCTCACGTTGAGTGAGAAGCACAACAGGGATTTCATCTCCCTACAGCTGCTCTTTTCAGACTAAGATTTAAATGACTAGTACTACCTTGCACCAGACACTCATGCCAGTGGGTCTCCACACTTACTGGTGTCCAAGGCAAATCTTGCTGTTTATCTCTTGGAGTAGAGACCTGTCCAGATGCATTTGCATTAAGTTTTTTGAAATACAGATGGAAGAATTTGGATGAATGCTCTGGGAAGACACCCAAATCAGAAAGCACCTGGCTCAATTATAGAGGAATTGACCCCAGAACCCCATGCATACTAGGCAAATGCTTCACCATTGAGCTACAACCCAATCTCAAGCATAGCCATTTTAACAGACATACTGCTTTTTAATTAGGCCTACATGGATATAGTAGGTTTTAACTTTTGTCTTAATTATATGTTCAAAGTCCCTTCATCCCTTTAGTTGTAGGATTAAGGTCTGGATAGTGGGATTTCACATAGGTCCTTAAATAGAAAGACATCTTTTACACATCTTAGCTTTGAATTCACATTGCACAATAAGGTTATTTACATTGCAGAATCTGGAGGAAAGCTCTAGGTGGTTGCTTGGGGTGTCTGTTTAAAAATCCAGTGTTGGGGGCTAGGATCTAGCGCACTTGCCTAACATGTGAAGCCCTGTGTTCAGTCCCAGCTCTGCTAAAAAACAAGAACCTAGTGTTGGGATCAAGCTTTAGGAATACTAATTTATGGGTAGAATGATGCCCATAAATATGGATTTTAAATGAATGTCCTGAACCATTGCTCTGTGCTTTGAGAAATGTTGTCTTGGGAATGAAGAAAATGAAGCCTGACATCATGTTGACAATGCAAAAACCCTGAGAAAATCTTCCTGCCACACACATGCCATGATAATTCAAGGGGTATGTATTAGTTTCCTAGGGCTGCCATAACAAATTACTGCAATCTGGATGGTTTGAAAAATTAGAGAGTTGGGGGCAATTTTGACTACTCTCTTAATCAGGGCTGTTCTCTTCAGCTGGAGGTGACACCCCCCATTAAAGCTTTTCCTGTATAAAATTAAAAAATAAGAAATTGAGGTCTGGGGGCATATCTCAGTGGTAGAGCATTTGTCTAGCATGAGCAAAACCCTGCATTCAATCCCCAGAACTTAAAAAATAAAAGTATTCTCTTGTAGGCCAGAGTATGAAATCAAGGTGCGGGCAAGATCATACTTCTTGGGAGGCTATCAGGGAGGGATCCTTCCTCTTATAACATTGCCTCTTGCCATTTGTGGTAGGTGCTGGCAATTTTTGATGTTCTTTGGCTTGTAGCTCTATCATTCCAATCTCTGCCTCTGCCTTTACATGGTCTTCTCCCCTAAGTGAGCCTTTGCATGTCCTCTCCTCTTATTCTAAGGATACTAGTGGTTGGATTTAGAGCCCACCCTGATCCAGTACAACCACATCTTCATGTATTTCTTAATTATATCTGCAAAGACACTATTTTCAAATCAGATTATATTCACAAGTACCAGGGGTTGACTTGAATGTATCTTTTTGGGAGACACCATGCAACTCATTAGAGGGTGCTATCTCTTGCTACTGAAAGTGTGATCCTCAGACTAGCAGTGGAAGTTTGTGAGAAATGCAGAATCTTGGGATCTACTCCAGACCTACTGAATCTGAATCTATAATCTCAACAAGATCTTCAGGTGATTAGTCTGCTTACTAAAGTATGAGAAGTGTTGCATTATAGCCCCCAAAATTCTGAATAAAAAAGTATACATAGTGGCTGGGGGTGTAGCTCAGCAGTAGAATGCTTGCCTATCATGTGTGGATTAACATAAACTGTTCTTTAAGGACTAGAGTAAGTGCTTTTTGGATTTATTTCTCTCTTTTATTTTTGAAAGTATTGAGGATTGTACTCAAGGAGCTCACACATACCAGGTGAACACCCCATACCTGAGCTATATTCTCAGCCCTTTTTTTATTTTTTATTTTGAGACAGGGTCTCACTAAATTGCCCAAATTGGCCTCAGACTTGTGATCCTCTGCCTCATCTTACTGAGTCACTGGGATTCTAGGCATGTGCTGCTGTGTCTGGCTGGATTTCATTTTTTAAAATAGGTAAACACATGCACATGATTCCAACATTAAAGAAATACACGGTGAGTCACTGGGTTTGATCCTCAGCACCACATAAAAATAAATAAAATAAAGATATTGTGTCCATCTACAACTGAAAAAAATAAAGAAAGAAATACATGGTGAAAAGTGTTCCTTCCAGTTTCCATCACCCAGCTTCTACCTCAAAAGAAATCAATCCTTGTCATTAGTTTATTTATATCCTTGTAGAGATTTTTCTGCATTTGCATTCTCCATTCTTTAGCATTACTTTTTAATTTTTGTTTGTCTGTTTTGCAGAACTGGAGATTGAACCCAGTGGTGCTCTCCATTGAGATAACATCCCCAGACCTTTTTACTTTTTATTTTGAGACATCATCTTGGTAAATTGCCCAGGCTGGCCTCAAAGTCATGATCCTCCTGCCTTAGCCTCCTGAATAACTGGGATTATAGGCATGCACCACTGAGCCTCATTTGTACCATTGATCTTTATGTCTATCATGATGCTAGTACCATGGTGTTTTGAATAGCATAATTTTATAAGAATTCTTGATATCAAGTAGTTTTAGCCTTTCAACTTTGTTCTTTTCCAGATATATTTTGGCTCTTTTAGGACGTTTGCATTTCTATTTTTATTTCAGAACCAAATTGTCAATTTCTACAATAAACAAAACTGAGCTTTTGATTGGGACTGCATTGAGCACACACAAATACACACACACACACACACACACACACACACACACATAAAATTAAAGTCAAATTCAAGCTGGATGCAGTGGTGCATCTCTGCAGACCCAGTGGCTGTGGAGGTTGAGGTGGGAGGATTCCAAGTTCTAGGCCAGCTTCAGCAACTTACAGAGACTCTATCTCCAAATAAAAGTAAAAAGGTCTGGGGATATAGCTCAATGGTAAAGCATGTCTGACTTCAAGCCCAGTGCCAAAAAATAAAAAATAAAAAATTTAAGTTCAAAAGATAATACAGCATTTATAAAAACTTCAAAATTGAGTGGAAAGTAAGTCCCACTCACCCTACTCCAAGATAGTTTCTGCCTGTAAAAGAAATCTGTCACTAGTTTGCTAGGAATGCTTCTGGGTCTATCTGTACACACTCATATTACCTCTGGACTTCCAGTTTTTCCCCCTGCTCCTCTCCTCTCCGCAAATGAGAATATGCGAGATATACTTCTCTGCTCCTATTCCAGTGTGTTTCCCGGTTTGTTCCATCTCAGCACATACTTTTTAATTGCTGCATAGTTCTGACCTTAATGCCTTAAAGCCATGCATTTAAATAATTTGTCCTCAACTTGTTCAACTCTGAAGTTTGTTATTACACAGGCTTAACCCTGGCAGCCCCTGTATCAGCTAGATGCCACTTTCCTGTTCCACCCTCTACAGATGCTTTGGGTCCAAGAGATTATGTGTTCACTGGGGAAAAGAACTCAGATATCCATAGCCATACCCCTGACCACAAGTGGGTTCTGCCCTGCGAATAGCAAATACAAAGTGTGGCACAAAGTCTACATCCAGCTGGCTTTAACTTAGCATGAGCAAGAGGAACTCCATAAGAATAAGCATCCTTTGGATTAGTGAGAAAATGAGGCCCTAGGAACAAACTCTGCATAATTGAAAGGCTGCTCTGGGGTCTGTGGTAACACACCTCTGTATTTGTGTTCATTTACACAGGGTTGGATTTTCTGGAATTTCTTACATGACATCCTTTAGAAAGAATTTTGAAGGTTGTGGAAAAAAATCAGTGTGGGCGGCCATCAATAGGGCAAAAAGCCAGTTGTGGTTATTCGTGGTTGTTTTTGAACAATCAAGTCATGTTTGGGCTGAGGGAGGGGGAGAAACGGGCTTGTGCCAAACATTTTGTATAGCAGAGCCCAGTCAAATGACAAAGGGCTGGGTCACATCTGCCTCCGCTATCTTCAGTGTGTCTTTGTAAGGAGCTGATTTCCCCACGCAGGCAGAGCAGTGCGGCTGTTCATTCCTGAAGGACACTGGCTGTTTCCATAGCAACCGCCATGAACAGGACTGTTGGAAATATGGGAGGGGCCTTGGGTCTCAAGGCCTGGCTGCAGCCAAGCCTGTGGTTTTATTTAGACGCCTCGAGTGCTAGCAGGGCTGGGAAACAAGCCTGACTCCTGGTCAGCTCCCCACTGTTATTGTGATCCAAAAGCTCATGAACCTTGGGTGAGACCAGGTGGCTTTCTGAGTCTCTTATGAAATGATTTGGAAATCAATACTGTGTCTGCCTGAAAGATCTATCCTAAAGGGAAGTGCTTTGTTCTCTTTGTGACATTTTCTTGGTTGTAAGCTGTATATGTCATCTAATTTTATGTTTCTTTCATTACAAATTAAGTAGCTGTTACAGGACAAAGGAACATTTTGTCTCAGAATATTGCTTTGCTTGATACTGCTAGGCACAAGTCCAATTCAGAGATAAGAGCCTGGCTAAGTTACTGAGACTGGTCTTAAACTTGTAATCTTCTTGTCTCAGCCTCCTGAGCTGCTGGGATTATGGGATTACAGGTGTGCACCATTCTGCTGAGCTGTGGGCAGTTTCTATCCTGAAAACAAAACTAGATGCAGTGAAGTGTATTTGGTGTGAATGTATTTGGTGTGAGTGTGTCTTGAAATGTTTATGTGTTTGAAGTTTGGTTCTCAGCAGGCTATGTTGGGAGGTGGTAGAATCTTTAAGAGGTGGAGCCAAGTTGGGGCAGGGGTATGATTAGGTCATTGAGGGCATCAATCCTGAAAGGGATTAATGTAGATTCCAAAAGTCTCCAGTTAATTTTATTTACAGTGGATTGTTATAAAGGAGTGAGCCTGACCCCTGTCTCTCTGGCTTCCTGTCTCACCATGTGATCCCCTCTCACATATGCTCCTGCCATTCTCATGTCATCTGCCATGAAGTCCTCACTATAGTCAAATAGAAGCTGGTGCCACACTTGTGGATCTGCAGAACTATGAGTAAAATAAATCTTTGTGTGTGTGTATGTGTGTGTGGTTCTGGGAATCAAACTTAGGAACCCACTTATACAAGGAAAGCATTCTACCATTGAGTGATACCCTTACCCCCACCTCTTGTCTTTATAAAGTAGCCAGTCTCAGATACTTTGTTATAGCAGTAGAAAACAGACTAATATACTGACATTTATATACATTGATACATATATATACATTAATAATTAGCATATGCATTAAATTTGACCATACGCTTTTCAGTCATATGCACATTATTTACAACATTTATAAAATTATAAACATAAATGTACATTGGAACAGTTTATTAACAATGCCCTATGAGCCTTATTGCCTATATTGCTTATAGAGCATTATTAATGAATTTTTTTTGTTTTTGTTTTTTTTTTGGTACCGGGGATTGAACTCAGGGGTACTCAACCACAGAGCCACATCCCCAGCCCTATTTTGTGTTTTATGTAGAGGCAGGGTCTCACTGAGTTGCTTAGTGCCTCGCTGTTGCTGAGGCTGGCTTTGAACTCCTGATTCTCCTGTCTCAGCGTCCCAAAGTGCTGGGATTACAGGTATGCATTGTTGCAATATGCATTTATGTGTATAATGCCTATAAGCAATAAGGCTTATAGGGACCTTGAACACAAATTAAATCATGAGAATTCATGAACATTGCTTGCACCTGCTGTCTTTTTGTGTGTGTGTGTGTGTGTGTGTGGCCTTTAGCAGTTCAACCAGACACTCAAAGAGGACAGCAGTTTTAAAAAAATTTAAGGTAATTTTTAAGGAAAACACTTTAACAGTAGATTTTGATTCACCGAAGACTCAGGTCACTAGAGAACACAGACTCAGGCCTCATGGACCTGCCTCTTGGTTGTGAAAATCTACATGGCTGTTCTTCTTTGGTTGTGCTAGACATTTGACTTGCTAGAGCTGCAGTCAAGGGAACCTGGCAGAAAATCTGCCTGGGAAGAAAAGCACAGAGGTGGTAGTAGTAATGGCAGTGGTGCAGGTATTAAAAGATGGGCAGAGCTCAGAGGAGCTCATAGCAAGAGGTGATGATCTGCAATGGATTACAGAACACTCACTCACCCGGTGCTATGAATTGAATTGTGTCTCTTTCCCCAATGCTGAAACCCTAATGTGCAGTATGACTATATTTGGAGATGCAGCTTTTTGGAGAAGGGGACATTATTCTGCATATCACAGTGCTGATAACACCCTTCCTTCTGCACTAGCAGAATTTCTGATTTTTATTTGAATACAAGAACACTTCGGAATAAAAATTACATTTCTTGCCTATCATTGCAATTAGGTATGGTCATAAATTATGTTCTGGTCAATTAGTTATAAGTAGAAGTGTCATGTGGGGCTTGAAAAGGTTTCTTTGGAGTGTGGGGAGTGACCATTTTCACCTTCTTTCTCCTTCTTGCAGTACATGTGTGAACACAGTGACTGTTGCTCAGGCCACCATTTTGGACCATGGGTGGATGCCATATGTTGAAGACATGGTAGAATGACAGAATTAAAATATCCCAGGTCCTGATAATTGTGGAGTTCTGATATAAACCCTTTATTGCTTATCTTTGAATTTTCTTCAAAAGAGAGGAAACATTTCCTAGCTTGTTTAAACTTTCTCATTTTCAGTTTTCTGTCACTTGCAAGTGAACCCAGCTCTTACTGATACTATGTCTATCTTATTGATGCTATGGATTCACTTCATTCTACAGGCCCTATTTCTCTTTTTCCCCCATGGTACTGAGCATAATATTGTTAACCATAACTCCACTCACAAACTAAAAATAGGAGAAAGAAAAACTTAATACCCAACATTAGCCATTCCAGCTCTGAAGGTCTGTTGGTCATGTCTCTTCAGAAGGATTATCACTCCTTATGCTTCCCTGCTGCTGCAACGCTGGGGCCAGCTCTTTTTCTTCTTCCTAAGGAGTCCCCTTCCCTTATTCTGATGCTACCTGGCCCCTCCAAATTATTTAACATCCCTATCATCTCTACAGAGCCATATCTGCCCATTAAAGGATGCCTTTAAAAAACAGTCCATTTATGTTTATGTTGAATGCTTAATGTCTCAGTCTGAAGCATCTGCTTTTGTGTAGGAACTTCACTTATTTACATGTACAAGTCAAAAAGGGCTTACCAATGCAATCTATCCCTGAACTGATGTAAATTTTCCCTTCAAAATTGATTACAGGGGCTGGAGGTGTAGCTCGGTGGTAGAACATGTACTTAGCATACATAAGGTCAAGGCTGGGTTCAATCCCCAGTATTAAAAAAATACAGCTTCTATCAATCAGTGTTTACAAATATTAATATAGGTTGAGCATTCCTAATGCAAAATGGCAAAATTCCAAAATTTATTTCAGATTCCAACATCTGAAATTCTTTGAATATCCACAAGACACCACAAGTAGAATATTCCATACCTAACCTAAATGTGATGTGTTGTAGTTAAAACATAGGAACACTGAAAATATTGGGGATGTGCATAAGGCATAAATAAAATATACATGAATTTAACATTTAGACTTAGGTTCTATCCCCAAGTTGCCTCATTATGTATATGCAAAGATTGAAAAAATCTGAAAAAAAAAAAAAAAAACAAAACCCAAATTTGAATCAATTCTGATCCCAAGCATTCCAGATAAGGGACACACAGCCTGTATATTGCAATTTATAGCCAGCAGATATAAAGATGTCCATTCTAAGACCTGCTTTAAGCTAGCCCTCCAAAACCTTGGTCATGTCCTCCCTCTTCTGAGACACCACTATGACTGTAATAATAGTCACCTTAGTGCAATAAGCAAGACACTTTGCTTTGCTTTATCAACAGGATGGTCCTGCAACCTATTGAAACTGTTGTTCAGAAGTCTACAATCTACATTAAAGATTGATGAATAAATACACGCATACCCATGTTTTCAGCAGCATAATTTGCAATAGGCAAATTGTGGAACCAGTATAGGTGCCTGTTGATTGATGAATGTATAAAGAAAATGTAGTATACAGACACAATGGAGTTTTATTTAGCCATAAAGAGAATGAAATTATGTCTGCAGGAAAATGGATGGAATTTGAGAATATTATGTTAAATAAAATAATCCAAACTTAGAAAGTCAGGGGCTATATGTTTCCTCTCACATGTGGAAGCTAGAGAGGAAAAAGGGAAAAAATGGAGAGAGGCAAATCTCCTGAAAATAAAAAGAAATCAATACAGTAGAAGAAAGGAACCAGGAGGAGAGAGAAAAGGAGAAAAAGAGGAAGTACTGGGAAATGAAATTGACCTAATTATGTGTGTGCATGTATATGTAGCGATGAATATGTAGCAATAAATCCCACTAATATATATGTATATACACACATATATTTATAATGTGGCAATAAAAAATAAAAAGAAACAAAACATTTTATAAAAGATTGATGTGAACAGTGTAGTGCTAAGCAACTCAGTGAGACCCTGTCTCTACAAAGATACAAAAAAAATAGGGCTAGGGATGTGGCTCAGTGGTCAAATATCCCTGAGTTCAATCCCTGGTACCAAAGGGGGTAAAAAAAAAGATTGATGTGTATTAGTTATCAAGAGTTGGCGTATTAGATACTGTGCAAAGTGTTTGATATATATAATTTTATTTAAGATTTTATAGTTATGGAGTGGGAAGGTAATAATAGTACTTATCAAGTTCTTCCAATGGAATTGACATTGTTCTAAATGCTCTGTACATGTTCACTCATTTAATCCTCACAACAAACCTTGGAGGCTGTTACCTTCTTCTGCAAATGAGGAAACTGAGGCAAGGGAAGTTTAGTAAATTTGCGTAAGTTCACGCAATAATAAATATAAAAGCAGGGAGTTTTGATGCAGGCTTCTCTTGCTATTTGACCTCTCTTATACTTGACATGTCGCTCAGAGAAAACTTGGCCAATGACATAATACAGCAGTAGTAACAAACCTAGGGTTTAAGTCCATGATTTTGGATCTAAAACATGTTTGCGACCATATCAGTGTTTGTTTTCACTCCATTGATAATGTTTTATTATCTCTGTCTTTTAAAAAAACACAATGTATTCTTAATAAGTTGAAAGATTGTATGTAAAAAGATTTTTGGTTGAATTTTTTTTTACTCCCTAGTCTCTGAATTTGCATATTTACCTTTTTCTTTTGTTTGTTTCAATGATGAATTTACCCCTTGTTTGTTAAAAAAAGTTTAAATCAGAGCTGGCTGCAGAGGTGCAGGCTGTAATCTTAGCACTTAGGAGGCTGAAACAGGAGAATCGTGAGTTCAAAGCCAGCTTCAGCAAGGGCGAGAAGCTAAGCAACTCAGTGAGACCCTGTCTCTACATAAAACACAAAATAGGCTGGGGATGTGGCTCAATGGTTGAGTACCCCTGAGTTCAATCCCTGGTACCAAAAAAAGTTTCAATCAGAACTGACATCTGTGGGTTAAATTTCTACCCCACAAATGGCCCTGAATACCACTCAGAAGTAATCACCATGAACTTTTGATTTGTGTCCCTGCACATATTCTCTATAAGGTTTTCTATGTCTATAATTAGTAAGTAGATTTAAATTTTAAGTTTGTGATTTAAAATTTTTTTTGGTACCAGGGATTGAACTCAGGGACACTCTACCACTGAGTCACATCCTAAGCCCTGTTTTATATTTTGTTTTAGAGACAGGGTCTCACTGAGTTGCTTAGTGCCTCACTATTGTTGAGACTGACTTTGTGATCTTCCTTCTTCAGCCTCCTGAGCTGCTGATATTATAGGTGTGTGCCACCATGCCCAGTGATTTTAAATATTTTTATTTGATAGATAACCAAAGCAAAAAGTCAATATCATCATTACCACATCGTTTTGAACAATTATTTTTTAAACAATTATTTTAGAACCTAACTTATTATATTTAAGGTCTATTTTAGGATGAGCACGGTGGATCTCAATTGTAATCCAAGCTACCCAGGAAGCTGAGGAGGGAGTATTGCAAGTTCAAGGCCAGTTACTGCAATTTAATGTCTCAGAATAAAATAAAAAAAGCTGGTGAAAGCAATCCTCAGCAAGAAAAGTGAAACAGAGGCATCACAACACCAGACCTTAAACTATACTATAGTAACAAAACTAGAACTATAGTAACAAAAACAGCATGGCACTGGCACCAAAACAGACATGAAGACCAATGGTACAGAGGAGAAGACACAGAGACAAACCCACATAAGTACAGTTATCTCATACTAAAAAAAAAGCACCATAAACATGCATTGGAGAAAAGATAGCTTCTTCAACAAACGATGCTGAGAAAACTGGAAATCTATATGTAATAAAATGAAATTAGACCCATCTCTCTCACCCTGCACAAAACTCAACTCACAGTGGATCAAGGACCTACACATTAGACCAGAGACTCTGCACCTACTAGAAGAAAAAGTAGGCCCAAATCTCCATTATGTCAGCCTAGGAACCAAATTCATCAACAAGATTCCTAATGCACAAAAGTAAAATTAAGAATCAATGAATGGGATGGTATCAAACTAAAAAAATTTCTTCACACACACACACACACACACACACACACACACACACTAATCAAGAATGTGAAGAGAGAGCCTACAGAATGGGAGAAAATATTTACTACCTGCACCTCAGATACAGCATTAATCTCCAGGATACATAAAGAACTCAAAAAACTTAACACTAAAAAACCCAAAAAGCCCAATCAATAAATGGACAAAAGAATTGAACAGGCATTTCACAGAAGAAGAGATACAATTGGTCAAAAAATATGTGAAAAGATGTTCAACATCTCTAGCAGTTAGAGAAATGTGAATTAAAACTACACTGAAATTACATCTCACTACAGTCAGAATGGCAATTGTCAAGAATACAAGCAACAATAAATGTTGATGAGGATGTGGGTGAAAAGGTACACTCATACATTGCTGGTGGGACTGCAAATTGGTACAACCACTCTGGCAAGCAGTATGGAGATTCCTCAGAAAATTTGGAATGGAACCACAATTTGACCCAGTTATCTTACTCCTTGGCATATGCCCAAAGGACTTAAAATCAGCATGCTGTAGTGATGAGGCCACATCAATTTTTATAGCAGCTCAATTCACAATAGCTAAGCTATGAAACTGACCTAGGTTCCCTTCAATATTGAATGGATAAAGAAAATGTAGTATAAACACACAATGGAATATTACTCCATAAATAAGAATGAAATTATGGCATTTGCCAGGAAATGGATAAAACTGGAGACTCTCATGCTAAATGAAATAAGCCAATCTCCCAAAACCAAAGGCTGAATGTTCTCTCTGATATGTGGATGCTGACTCACAAAAGGCAGGGAGAAAGGAGGAGTGGTGGTTCACTGAATTGGATAGAGGGGAATAGAGGGAGGAGGAGGCATGGAAATGAGAAAGACAGTATAATGAATCAGACATAACTTTCCTATGTTCATATATGAATACACGTCCAGTGTAACTCCACATCATGTACAATCATAAGAATGGGAAGTTATACTCCATGTATGTATGATATTTCAAAATATGTTCTGCTCTCATGTATGACTGAAAATACTAACAACAAAAAAAGATTGGGGATGTAGCTCAGTGGTAAAACACCCCTGGATTCAATCTCCAGTACTGTAAAAAATTTTTAAAAAGTTGTATTTAAAGTCCTCTTTCTTTCCAAGCAATACCTTCCCCAAGGTAGCCATTATTTAAACTTTATACATTTTATTCCTAAATTTCTTTACCTAAATTTTCATGTTGTCTTTTTTATATGACTAAGTATAATTGTTTTACACATTTTGATTTGCAACTTGCTTTTTGCATTTAATATATTTTGAGTATTTTTTTCAGGCCGGTGGATTTTGACTGGATTCTGTTTTTTAAAAACTACTTTAAAGTATGTCCATGATATTATGTCATTTTACTTCTACATAATTTAATATGCATCTCTAAAATGTAACATTTTTCTGTTAAGAGGAACAATGCCATTATTACTTCTAACAACATCAGTGATAATTCCTTGACTTCATCTAATGTCCAATCTGTATTCACATTTTCCCAATTGGATGAATGGCTCCCAAGAGTCAATCCTGTGGAGTGGATACTTCCTATGGATCTCCCTCCTTCCCTGCCTAACTTCACTCCACTCCTGCTTCCCAGGATAAATCAGGTCAAATTAGGTCAAAGTCATGCTATGTGCTCTATTTTCCAGGGAAAGCTACTCTGAGTTATTACTCAAAGAACATGTGCATTTAAAAAACTTGTCCCATTCTATGCTGCCATTTTTTAAATATTGTTTTCAGTTGTAGGTGGACACAATATCTTTATTTTATTTATTTTTATGTGGTGCTGAGGCTCAAACCCAGTGCCTCATGCATGCAAAGCAAGCACTCTATCACTGGGCCACAATCTCAGCCCCCTATGCTGCCGTTTTATAGGGGAGAACAGAGGGACATTTTTCTCAAAACTATGAGCATGAACAAAAACTGTCTTTGTCAGATTTTTTAAAAATCATCATTTTAATCTGTAGTTATTAAATTATGAATAAAATTGAATACCTTTTAATATGTTTATTGGTTATTTTTAGATCTTACAGTTTTTGGTCTTTGGCTCAATTTTCTATGGGGCTATTTGTTCTTTTATATTTATTTATAAGCACTCTTTGTCCTAAAAAAGTTTTTCAAGAAACTCAATCTATTCAGTGTCAGATCTGTTGCAAACATATTTTCTCAGCATGCATTTTTTTCCTTAGCTCTACAAAGGATTTTAATTTTCAGTGATTCAAACTTAATCAAATGTTTAATTTAATATTTGCCTTAGGCTTAAAAAGTCTTCTCCAATATTTTAAATATATTCTGTTTTCTTTTAATCCTTTTAGGGTTTCAGTTTTTACACTTGAGTTATTGACATATCTAGGTATTATTTTTATGTGAGGCATTCTAATGAGAGACATAAATCCAAAATATATTAAAGAAAATTCTGCCTCAAGCTAACATAACAGCTAGTTCTGGTACAGGATATAAATGAATTTCTAGCCTGTTGTATCAGAAGTATGAAAAAAATCAGTGATCTTTTTCCTGGAAATTTATTCTAAAGTAACATCCATTAAAAAAATGAGAAGTTATATACATGCAAATGTATAAACATCTTATTAATAATATAAAAATTTTAAAACAATACATATCTAATAATAATTGGGTAATTACATGCTATAGTTTGAATGTTGAATGTTGAATATTGAATGTCCCCCAAAGGGCCATGTGTTAAAGACTTGATCCCTGAACACTTGAACACTTCTGCGAGGCATTATGGATCTTTGGAAATGGGATCTTCTGGGAGGTCTTTAGGTCATTGCGGGCATGCCCTCAAAGGAAATTATGAGACCCCAGTCTCTTCCTCTTCCTATTTTTCTTTGCTTCCTGGCATATATAAGAATTTTGCTCTGCTACATATTCCCCCCATGCTGTAGTGCCTAGCCACAGGCCCAAAGCAATTGGGCAATCAATCATGGACTAGAACCTCTAAAACTTTGAACCAAAATATACCTTTTCTCTTTATAAGTTAATTACATCAGGCTCACTTTTGTACTACAAAAGCTGACTAATCTTTTGTGTTATTTTATCCTGAAATGTGTTTTCTTTAAAATTTTAATTGTCAAACTACATAAATTTTGAAAAATAAGTATACATCAATTTAAGGAAAGCACAACATTGTATTTATGTGGTAATTACAATGCAATATATAAATTTGTGTGTGTGCATGTGTGTGCTGGAGTTAGAACCCATGGCCTTGCACATGCTTGGCAAATGTTCTACCACCAAGCTGTAAACTCAGACCTGTAATATCTAAAAAACAACATGGAAAAATAAAAATTGTCAGTTTTTTCCTTGAAAGTCTGTGTTTTTTCCTGTTTTTAATTTGTATGGTTGTTAAATATTGTTGATGCTATGCTTTTAAAAAATTCCCATCATATGTCCACTTATGATGTAAATATCTGTAGACAGTACTAATGAAAAGGCAAAAATGATTTTTGGATGATGGAGAAAAAATCGAAAGTGGCCACAATGAAATCTCAGTTTGGGGAAAAAAAAAAATGACATTTAAAGATGGTAAGGCTACTTGAGGAAGTCACACTGCTTTTAAGAAAAACAAAGCAAGGGCTGAGGATGTAGTTCAGTGGCAGAACACTTGTCTTACATGCATAAGACCTTGGGAATAAGATCCCAGGATTAATCCTCATAAAAAACTAAAAGAAGAAGAAAAGTACAAAATGTTTGCAGTCTTACAAACATGGAAGAAAACAACACATAAAATTGATGCTATTAATATTCAATCTGAAAAAGGATTGGCTACAGCTAGCACAGTGGCATGCACAGCGCACACCTATAAATCCATCAACTTGGGAGGCTGAGGCAGGAGGATCACAAGTTTGAGGACAGCTTGAGTAACTTAGTGAGACACTGCTTCAAAAACAAAAGTAAGAAAGGGCTGCTGATATAGCTCAGTGGTGGAGTGCTCCTGGATTTAGCCTCTATAATAGGGTTGTGGGGGGGAATTGGCCATAGAGAGAAAAAAATATTGTGGATTTAATATTGTGTTTATATATTTTGATAGCCAATACTTTTGATGGCATAAAAGATCTACCTCTTTGACTTATGCAAGCCAACACATTTCCTTATAATTGTCAAAGGAACCATAGGGGTATTTTAAAAAAACAAAGATTTTATTTCATGGAGGATTTAGGTTTACATAAAAATCAGTTGAAATGTAGAGAGTGCTCTAATATCCCTCCTCCCTCTCACTATCCCTTATTATTAACTTCCTGTATTAGTGTGGTCCATTTGATATGGCTGAAGAGATAATATTGGTATATTGTTATTAATAGATATGGGAATTAGAAAAATAATACAGCCTGAGGAAAAAGAATGGCCAGGCATTACCTTCATCTCCCCCAACAATGTTTTCCTGATGTCAGTCGCTGGCAGCTCCCACCTTCCCCAATGCTGTCTTTTTAATGCTAATCTTGCCGGCAGCCCTACCTTTCCCAGCTCTGTCTCTGTGATGTTGATCAAGCCAGCAGTAAACACCTCCCCTAAACAGATGCCTTCCTGAGACAAAACCTGGAAGGAAGGGGCTTATCACCACACAAGAGTAATAAACTAATTGATGAAACAACCCCAAATTCCTAAATGCCTGTGCAAACTAAGAGCCTATATAAACCCCATCCCTTCCTTTGTTCAGCAGCTCATTTTCCACTAGCAATATGGGTCCACCACCTCCACAGATGAATCCTGAATAAAGCCTAAAATGACTTGCATAGTTTGCTGCTGCCATGATCTTTTTGCCCTTACAGTTATTAAAGTCTAAAGTGTACATTAGTGTTCACTCCTGTTGGTGTACATTCTATTGATTTTGACAAATATACAATGATGTGTGTATCAGCCATTTCCATATCATATTAAATAGTTTCATGGCTCTAAAAAAACATCTGTGCTCTGCGTATTCATCATTCCTTCACTCTGACAATCTTTTTACTGTCTACATAGTTTGCCTTTCCAGAATATCTTATATTTGGAATCACACATTCTGTGGTCTTTTACTCTGGCTTTTTTTTCCCACTTAGCAATATGCATTTAAAATATAGAATCATATACAATTTTAACAAAGGGAGATAAATTCTGGGGAAGTAACTAGAAAAAGGAAAGGGTGAGATTTGGCCTTGTAGAAGAAATAAATTACAGAAACCAATGGAACATATTTGCGGGTGGGGCTGAGAGTGTGGCTCAGTGGTAGAGCACTTGCCTAGCATGTGCAAGGCCCAGGTTCAATCCTCAGCAGCGCAATAAATAAATATGTAAAAATTAAAAAATAATGGAAGATATGGTTACGTTGCTAAGGTTTATTTGCACAGACATTGTGCCAAATTTTGATCTTCTTCATGGCAGGCCCCATTTGTCAGAAATTTCTGCTTTTAGTCAAACAAAGGAAGCTCCAAGAAGGTTACTTTCTTTTATCTCAAAATAATCCATATGCCCAAGCAGCATATTTTGAGGTGCTGTGTTGTAGTCCCTTTCATAAACAGGTATTTCTTGCAGACTGAGCCTGGGAGAGGAGGCCAGAACACTGCAGACCTGGCCAAAGCCAGGTATTCTCCTAGCATTTCAGGGCCTGAGGCTGCTGTTACAAAACTAAGGTGCTGGGATGCTAGGAATGGAATATAGAAACCAAACAGAAGCTAAGGGCCTACTCAGGGATTAGAACTAGGACTGGGTGAGCTAAGCTATGGAAGAATATGTAGTAGTAGCTGCAGGGTTGAATTGGCCCTTTCTACCTATCATCTATCTAACAAAAACCATGTTCAGGGGCAGTGGGGAGTAGTCTACAATGAATTTACATTACCAGGCTTTGGGATTCAAGGAGTCCTAGGCCAGGGAACCCTGACTTTGGGAGTTCCCAACAGACTAGTTCCAGCCACTCATCCTAAAACCAAATAGAAAAAGTAATGATGAAGTAGGAAAAAATTTATTTATTCAGTGTGTCTACACTGGAAGCAGGTGAACTAGTGTCCTCACCTCTGTTTTTAGTAGTACCAACAAGCATTTAAGGTTTAAATATGGAAGGAACAGAAGTGGGGGACAAGAAGTATGCATAGTTAGCTGTCTTGGTCAAACTGTAGTCTGGTTGATCATTACCTAAGTGGTTCTGTGAGGTCCTTCTGGTTCCAAGGAAGTTCTTATTGCTTGAAGAGGAAATTCAGTACCCAACATGAGGTGATCATTCTTGATTATGGGGCAGCATTAGGTTCCTGTGATGAAGTAATTATTTCTGCTTGTTGGGGGCAGTTCAATCATAGGGTGATCTTCCTGCAAAGCTAGTTATTCCTGAAATTTAAAAATAACTTAGGTATCTTGGTGTTTTCAGGCTTGAAGCAGCTAAGTGGGGTTAGCTAAGTTTAGGACCAATAAACTTTTTATTACCAGTTTTTAGACTTGACGCTGCTTAAGTAACATGTCTATGGGCAGAGTTAAACAGAAATCTGACCTGAAGTTTAAGGTAGCGAAAAAGATACAAAATGAAGGGACAGATACCAACCTATTATCCTGCTTTTATTTACACACCAAGCATCTGTAAGCCCAAGTGAAGAGTCAGTACTTTTAGCAAAAGCAGCCCCTAAAGTCCCTGTTACATTTGGAGAACTGATAGGAGGTTGGTAACTTCTACCACAAAGGTTATTAGGTGGTGGTGTTGGGGAAATTATTAAAAATAAGATCTCCTGCAAACCTAGAAAAGTTCTCTCTACAAATTACAGAAAAGAACAAAATACTTTTGTTTTAGAATGGAATCAAACCAGACCGTGATATGCATTACAACCAGTCCACTCAAGAGATTGCAAAGATAGAACTATTTGCCCTCATACATGGCCAAGGAATATAACTTCATGACTTACATGGTTATATCATATTTATCCAAGGGGAAAACATGTCTCATCTTTACAGTAAGCAGGATGTTATAATTTTGAGGTTAGCACCAAGGCTTAGTTCCCAGACAGTGACAGAGGATGCCTCCTTTTCTATATTCACATTTATAAGAGATGTTACTAGATGTTACTCTTCTGTTACTAGAGTCCTAGGCCAGAGACCTCACTCCAGGGATCCCAACAAACCAGGTTCTGCCACTATCACCCCAAGCCTAACCCAGCAGGTAATGATGAAAAGCAGAAAAAGAACTTTAATGGCCATATTGGGAAGACAAAGAAAGGCCCAGCATTGTCATGGAGCCCCTTTAAAATGAAAAGCCCTTGCATGTTTCCCCCCCAACTTTCTGGTTATTTTTGTTAGGTCAGAGGCAGAGGCAGAGAATAGCCGCACTCCTGCCCCACCCATCCCACTGCCGCCAGCGCTGCCACCGCAGCTGCTGCCACTGCCACTGCCGGGCCAAGCCCTGGGCCTGCAGGAGCCTTGCTCGGGCAGCCGGGCCCACCCCTTGCCCTCAGGTCTGCAGCCTCCTGCCCCCTGCCTCCACCAGTCGCATGCACCAAACGCAGTATGTATGCACCGAACACGCCAACATGGCAGCCCCAAGTAGCCCATAGGGAGAGAGAGTGAACCTCCGACATGAAAACCGCCATGACTCCTGGCTCATCCCGGAGGACTCTGACCTCACCAGCCTCACCTAACCAAACCCAGAGGACACTGGACTCTAGACCAACACCTCTTCCTGCCTCAAGCCTTCCTTTTCCAGGTGGGGGGGAACCCTTTAAATTCTGTATGCCACGAGGTTCCAGCGCCATTTTCTGCCCGGTCAAGCCTGGTGACTGGGTGGGGTGTGTGTGTGTGTGTGTGTGTGTGTGGCCCGGGAGTGTCCTTCCCAGAATAAAGCCTGTTCCGGTCCTGTTTTACTTCCACCTGGTCGTTTTGCTTTACAATTTTCTCCATTTCAGTGAAGTGAAGAAACTTCTCCCAAAGCCCAGGTTGCATCAGCAAAGACTGAAAAGCAGGAATTGTAACATTCTATAGCCAGCACAGCCTACCTAAGTCTACATGTATGTATTTCCTGGTTTTCTTTCTATAAATTTTAACTGCTTCTGTAGGACTCACAGAGACCAATTAGTTGCGTCTCCCCAATTTTGGCCAAACTGCATTAAATTCATTTTTTGTTTTATGTCATTTGTTTCAAAATCCAGTCAGCCTGATCCAGCAATTTCCCTGACTTGGCTGCTAATAATGGAGTGGTGACTCTGGTGGGATTATAATGCCAACCTTGAAGGAGAGGAGCTGGTAAGGAATGTCCCTGCAGCTGTGAAATGAGTTTTTGTTTCAGGACTGTCCTTTTCCCTTGAAGGCAGTGTCAACTGCCCTTTGTCTCTTTTGGCAGAATAGAAGAATGAATTTTTGGCAATCTGTGGGCCCAAATCTTGGTTGCTCCCTAGTCTCACTGGCACTGCATGTTGACCTTTATCTTTCCTTTTCCTGTCACCTGGGGCTTTTTAGACAATTTGGAGTTTCTCTGAAATCAATTTAGAGTTCTTTCTTGAACCATTTGACAGGAAAATTTGGTCTTGTCTCTGACAGGGGATGTTTGTTTGATAGTGCCAGTTCGTTTGTTTGGAAGAGATAATAGGAGGTATAGGGAACTAGGGTATTAGTTTGGGAGATCTCTGTTGTGAAATTGAACAGCACTAGTTCTATTTTGGAACTCCTTAGGGAAGTTCTGGTCAGAGTCCAGCCTGTATATCTGAAAGTGCATTCTGATTTAGTGCAACTGTTTTATGTGTTTGACATTATGATTGGCTTCACAAAGGCTAAAAAATCTGATGACTGTAGCAACAAAGATTTGTCTACATGAGAATTCTCTGGACCCCACATAAGGAATTCCATTTCAGAAGTACATACCTCATTGGTGGATTGGAAGGAACGCTGGCAGCTCATCCAGGCAGTGCTTGGTCAATCCTACACCTGTAGGTACCACACACAACCCTTGACAATTGGGGCTTTTCAAGACACATAGGAAGGAATTTTTGCACGCCTGTAATCCCAGCACTTAAGGAGGCTGAGACAGGAGAATCAGGAGTTCAAAGCCAGCCTCAGCAACAGTGACATGCTAAGCAACTCAGTGAGACCCTGTCTCTACATAAAACACAAAATAGGGCAGGAGATGTGGCTCAGTGGTTGAGTGCCCCTGAGTTCAATCCCCAATGCCCAAAAAAAAAAGAAGGAATTTTTGGTCCATTGGTGGCAAATTGGGAAGGAAACACCTGCCTAGCATTAACTGTTGCTCCAGTCAGCTGATAAGCCTCTAACAAAATAAGCTCCAAAAATGGACAAGGTTTTTAAATTAACACTCACTTGGGCAAACTGTCCCAGGATTCCTGGAAATAACCAGCCAGGATACCCATGATTGCTTTATTTGGTGCTCACAATTTTCCCCTCTGGTGAGTTCACGTTTTGATTCTGTATGCTCAAATTATGCTATTTGCTTTGTTTGATTGAAAGCTTTTGATTTTCCCTCTATCTATGTGGGTTCTCTCTAAGATAATAAATAATTCAAGATTGTTGGGCCTTAGATGAGGTCCTATATCTTTCAGATGTAAATTTTCTACCTGTCCTGGACTGAAAGCCTTAGCTTTGGAAATGCAAATTTAAGACTTAAGGACTGCTTAGAGATATATCAGATCAACAGTCTGGCTTTAAAAATGGGCAAATGATAAATCAAAGCCTTAAAATGTTCTTGTGTGCACCTATATGCTTAGGTTTATATATTTTTTGTTTGATGGTACCAACTTGGTTCATAGCTAAGTCAGCACTCACATAACATAAAAACTAATAAATTAGCCCAAATCCCTTTGATTCTCAAAGTTTTAGTAAATCTGTAAAAGGAAAAAAAAGTTAATTTAATTTTTTGATAAGGATGTCTTCAAAATTTGGTAATCCATTTTTTTTCTAGCCTGTTAACCAATTGAGATATTTATCTCTAGATAAGTATAATGTTCAGTACTTGTATACATAGCAATATTTAGGATTTTTATGAAAAGAAATAAAATGTTAACTATTCCTGATTTCCACAGGCAATCTAAAAATAGCTGTTAAAATAACTAAGTTGGATAAATACATAGATCAAATATTAATAAATGTTCAGTTTTTTAAAAAAAATCCTTTATTTTGCAATAAAAAGCCCATTAATGAAGGCTTTTCCAGAAAGAAAATATTGATGATTACCAAATATGCTTGTTTATGTGACCTAAGGCCAAAATATATGATAAAAACTGTAAGGGCTTACCTGTTTCTCTGTAATAAATAATTGGCTTCTGTTTTCCTACCTCATATTTTGACTGGATGCATAAAAATATAGTCCAAAATAATTTTGTTTTTACAGGGAAACCTTGATTCAAAGGCAAAAATCTTAGGCTTTGAATAAAAAAAAATATATGTATATATATATATAAATTTATATATATAAATAAAATATATGTTTATTTATTTTATGGTACTGGAGACTATACCCAAGGGTGCTTTATCACGGAGTTACATCCTCAGCCATTTTTATTTTTTATTTCATAACACTAAGTATAAAAGCCAGATGACCAAAAGGAGGCGAATTAAAACCGCTGGGCAAGGCTTTATTGGAAATACACGCTCTCAGGCTGAACTCTCCCGTCCATCAGAGTGTATATGGGAGAATGGAGCTTGTGTTCCAGTGTACAGACAATTTTAAAAGGCCCAGTCAGGAAGGGGAGGGCTTAGGGCAGGAAGAGAAGGCCAGAGTCTTTCCTGGATTAGCCGGGAAACATGGCAGCGCCCATACTGGATGTTCCGTGTCCCTCTGTGCATGCGGCTCGCAGTGGCCATGTTGGTGCATTCTGCACATGCGCGCTGCTTACCGCTTCAGCCTGCCTCGGCAGAGGCAGCCATGTTTGTGCAATCTGCATCTGCCTTGCCAACCTAACACTAAGTTGCAGAGGATGGCCTGGAGCTTATAATCCTCCCACCTCAGCCTCCTGAGAAGCTAGAATTGTAGCTGTACTGCATAGGACCTGTTTGTTTGTTTGTTTGTTTCTTTCTTTCTCTTTCTCTCTTTCAAATAAGTGTGTAATGCTGATATCTATATATGACATTCATGGTTTGTCTGAAATATTAATTGATTAACAGATTTGGAAATTAGTAAGTGACCCCATACACTAAAATGGCTAGACTGATTTGGACTGAGTTCTAAAAGATTTATAATTAAGTTTGTTTAAAATTTAATGCCAGAATTGTTAAACTCAAGGAATTTAATATTATTTTGGAAATAGCATGATATAAAATTGCTAATAAACTATGTATGGTTTCTGTTTTTGATTTCTGGCATTATAAGGAGCTAAATTTATGTGTTTTTATGTCAATTGATGATAAATCTTAGCAGCATTTTCAGAAATTTACTATCAGTTTGTCTATAGCTTCATTCAGTAACCAAACTGTTACGTACATTTCCTGAATTTTGATCATTATATTTTCATATGTGATAAAAGAGAAATTTGTTGTTTATAAGCTTTTAGACATTAGCTTTTGAGACTAACTTGCCTTTTTAAGTTTATTTGCACAACCCTCTTGTTAGAAAATGTTCATGTTGATATATAAGCCCTAAATATATGATTATTAAAATAAAATTGATATCAAGTAGCCTTCATTAAAAACACTTTAATGCCAGATTTCATTTGATTCCAATGTTCTAAAGATTTCTCTGTAAATAAATATCAATTCCTTTGCTAATCTAGAGTTAAAAAAATTATATGATGTTGCTTATAGAATAACTCAGATACTTTCCAATTCAGGTTTTATATTTTATGTACAAGCTACTTGGGCTTTATTTTTCTAATCAGCAATGTTCTTCACTGCCTTATTAAAATATCCCTTAAAGCTGTTAAACTGATCTTGTGCTAGGTTTGATGTCAATAGAGTAGTACGTTTCAGTTGAAAGTTACAGAATGTTTTTCTTTTGGTGAAATACATGGATCTATGTTTCTCATATATTGTTGTACATGTTTCCTATCCCTACCCCCAGGATTTGTATTATTTTAAATGTCTTTATTTTCACCCCTTAAATTGCCTGAAAACTTAAGATAATGAGTTTTGCTTTTTGAGATAGAATTTTGCCTTGGAAGATTTTTAAGGGTTGATACACGTTTCTTCTATTAATGAGTCTCAAAAAATAATAAGTATTGGATTCAAATGACTGCTTCCCCCCCCAAAGCAATGTAAGTTAACTTGAGATCTTGCTATATGCTATTAGATAGACTGTAAAGTCAGAATACACCTATTTTGTTACAAATGAGCATATTTGACATAAAATTTCTGGCAGAAAGAAATTGGAAGAAAAAACAGACATTAATTAAACTAAAAGAAATATGTGTGCCCTAGGTACATGTATGAATGCACATATGGTGTGACTCTACATTGTACACAACCAGAGAAATGAAAAGTTGTGCTCCATTTGTGTACAATGAATTAAAATGCATTCTGCTGTCATGTATAATCAGAATAACAAATAATCAGAATAATAAATAAATAAATAAATAAAAATAGAAAAAATATATATATTTGCCTTTCTGTTTTATTTGATTTATGCCTAAATTTGAGAGGAATTTAAAATAACTATTAAGATGCATTTATATGTAGGCTTTACCAGTGTGGCAATGCAAACAGTTATAAGAGATATAGGAAACTAATACTGCTATAAAGTTGACATGAAACTTAAAACAATGTGACATTTACATGTGTATCTTTCATGTAAAATATTTAAATATTTTCTGGTTAGAGACAGTACACTTAAGAAAAAAAGTTTGGGGTGTATAGGAGCTCTCTCCATGCCTTCAATGCCTCCCCTCCCCTTTCCTTTGCCCTATGCTCATTGGCTACTTTGAATGTTTCCCCTCCTCATTACCCCATGCTGATTGGCTGCCTTCAGTGCCTCTCCTTTTCTCATCCCATGCTGATTGGCGGCCTTCAGTGGCTCTCCTTTTCTCATCCTATGCTGATTGGCTGTGCACCTGACATGGATCAATACCCTATTGGCTGTAACCTAACCTCAGGGCCATGATTGGTCCGAGGACCCTATATAAACTGTTGCACTAACTGAAATAAATAGGTCTGCTTCTTGCTCTGGCAGAGCAGTTTTACCTACCCCTGGTGTCTGGGTGAGTGACTCCGCGACCGTCCACCCCATAAACCCTCGTCCTCCGGGACCCCAGACCTCATCCCGTGGGACCCCATTCCTCGGTCCCCTCGTCCTGCGGGACCCCAACTCGTCGAGCAAACCCACGCGAGGCACGAAATAAACGACATCTGGCGCCAACATGCTTTAGTGGCCTGCTCGACCCCTCGGATTTGGAAACTCGGAAAGTGAAACTCAGAAAGTGAAACTTGGAAAGTGATTTCGAGGCGGTCCCCTGTCTTGCTGGTGAGGGTAACATCAGCCTTTTTGTGGTCCTCTGTGTCTGTTTGTGTTTGTGTAATAAAGTTAGGTCAGGGAACATACCTCCACTCCCTGGTTCGTCCGGCAGTCACATAAGGGTCTGATCAGCCCGGTGACTGGAACCACAATAACGCCTGTGGTGTATGGTCTTCCGAGACATGGTGTGAGCATACGGCTGTGGCCTAAAAAACCACAGAAGTCCCTCACAAAGCACAACATACCCTGATCCTAAACATTTCTGTGTTTCTTATGTCTCATGAGACCCCAAACTTACTTTCTTCTCATAATCCTCAGTTTTTTTTCTGTCCTCTTTGCTTTTGATTTCTTTTCTCTAGCTTTTCCTCCTGCTATCATTACTGTTACTTTCACTTTAAAGTTTCTTGTCTCCACTCCTTCACCATAGGAAATCTCCTCTCCTCAGTCCTCAATGAGGCAACCCCTATAGCACCCCCACAACATAACTCACATAGCCCTGATCCTTTGTCTTCAACTTCCTGTGAGCACCCTCTTCATGGAAATTTCCCTGCCTCTGACACCCCTTGTATTTACCCTGCCCTGCCTTCAGCTCCCGATGCAGTTACTCCTCCTCCTCCTCCCTACCTTACTTTCTCTGCCTGTGACCCGCCCACTCACTTCTCTCCTTTTTGCCCAACTCTACCCACCACACAAGCTTACATGGTTAATCTCCAGGCAGATGGCAATGTATGTCCCTGGATCCCCACCCCGATTTCTGAGCTTACTAAACTACTGCAGACCCTACAAGATCTTCGTTTAACAGTGACCACTTATGCTTTTCCCTTGAGCAAACCCATTCCTATGGCCCCTTGCGTGTTTACAGATGCTAACACTCATCATCTTGGATA
Organism: Geosciurus inauris; assembly: GCA_004024805.1. Classification (NCBI taxonomy): domain Eukaryota; kingdom Metazoa; phylum Chordata; class Mammalia; order Rodentia; family Sciuridae; genus Geosciurus; species Geosciurus inauris. The sequence continues at coordinate 34,955 of PVHX01008791.1, forward strand.
CATTGTAATGGGATCTAATGTAACAAATGATCAATTTGTCCAAAGGCATTCTGATTCTATCCAAGTAGCTGAATTGACTGCACTTATCCTGGTGCTGGAAAGATATCAGACCATTCCTCTTAATATAATCTCTGATAGCATATATGCTGTCAAGGTCTGCTCTTCCATTGCTTATTCCTTTTAGGCCCCAGGACTGTCCTGTTGATCAGCCTATGGCTACCCTAAAGGCTGTACTAGAAATAAGACAGCAACCATGGTATATTATGCACATTTGCTCCCATTCTGGGTTACCTGGATTCCTATCAGAGGGGAATGCCTCTATTGACAAACTTGTAAGTCAGCCTGAAGTCATGATGTCTACTCTAGAACAAGCTAGAACCTTACACCAGAGGTTTCACCTCTCAGCAAATAGTCTTCATTGCTTATTGCCAGAAATTCCAATCCAACAATGCAAACATCTCATTCATACATGCTCTTCTTGCAGTCCATTGCTACCATTGGGCCCGCTCCAACCACAGGGAGTCAACCTCCATGGGCTGACACCCAACTCTCTATGGCAGATGGATGTCACTCATATCACTACCTTTGGGAAACTTAAATTTGTACATGTGATAATTGACACCTAGTCCTCCCTTGTGTATGCTACTGCCCTCACAGGGGAAAAAGCAGCCCATGTAATTAAGGCTCTAAAGCAAGCAATGCTATTCATGGGTGTCCCGTGGTCAATCAAAACAGACAATGGCTCGGCCTATGTCTCCCTCAGATTGAAGGAATTTTTAACTTCCTGGGGAATTTCCCATACCAAAGGGATTCCCTATAACCCCCAGGGACAAGCAATCATTGAAGGAACCAATCACACTCTAAAGGAGATGCTTCAGAAACTTGATTCTACCAAAAAGGACCCTTCTTTGAAATTATTAGATGCATTTTTTACCCTTAACTATCTCACTTTTGACAAACAAGGCCTCAATGCAGCAATCCAACACTGGGGTCCATTTACCTTCCCTACTCCCATTCCCTTGGTACAATGGAAAGACCCTTTGACCCTTCAATGGAAGGGCCCAGACCCTCTGCTTACACAAGGGCGAGGCTATGCTTGTGTCTCCCCCCCCACAGAATCTAAGCCTCTTTGGATCCCAGCCAGGAATATTCATCCAAGCCTCTCTCAAGAAGACAACAAAACTTCTCACATGAAGAAAGAAGTCACTTCTGTGAGTACCTAAAATGCAATACCCACTTATACTACTATTGGTCTTCTAGGGCACTGCTGCCTCCTGGTGGGTTCATGTCCCCACTCCTGGAATACTGCTGCCCATAGGCCTTGATGACTCTCTCCTGCCCTTCCTCTTAGCTACCAATGAGTCATCACAATGTCCTGTCACTTCTGACCCAACAGCCTCTCAGACCAATAGATCTTTTGAGATTACCCACTTTAGATTCTATAACTTGGAGAAACTGTCTCTCTATTACCTGACCATATATCCTCATTCATGGGGAAGACATCACATGGTCCAGTTTCATACCAAGACCCTCCACAATAACATATTAAAACTTAACAAGCTCTTTTAGTTCATATGGTTAAAGAATCACAGGAATGCAAGAAAATTCCTGCCACATGGATTGCAGACCTCAAGAACATAAGCAGCTCATCCACCCTCTCTTCACTGGAAACGCAAGGCTTCACAGCTTCGGCCGACCCTAACTCCAAACCTCCTTGCTTTCCAACCCTACCCAACCCATTACTCCTCTTAGGAGAGAGCTCATTTTGGGCACGTGCATACAGGCTGGTCAGCCAATGACGGGTAAGATGCCCAGAGGGGCACAAACTAAGCCAGGCGCAGTCTTGTTTGCCCTTCTCTTGCGCACAAGCTGCTAATTGATGATGGGTAAGTGCTCAGAGGAGCACAACCTAACACAGATTACAGCTTCGTTAGTGCCCCCCCACTTTAGCATATGCAGCATGTAGGAGTCTGGAAAATCCAGCAGAATGATTCTCTCCCATGAGGAGTTTATCACAGATCCCTCCAACATGCTTGCTTATGGGCCACACAGGCCCAGCTGACTTATCAAATAAAAGTAAAAAGGGGGAATATAGGAGCTCTCTCCATGCCTTCAATGCCTCCCCTCCCCTTTCCTTTGCCCTATGCTCATTGGTTACTTTGAATGTTTCCCCTCCTCTTTACCCCATGCTGATTGGCTGCCTTCAGTGCCTCTCCTTTTCTCATCCCATGCTGATTGGCTGTGCACCTGACATGGATCAATACCCTATTGGCTGTAACCTAACCTCAGGGCCATGATTGGTCCGAGGACCCTATATAAACTGTTGCACTAACTGAAATAAATGGGTCTGCTTCTCGCTCCGGCAGAGCAGTTTTACCTACCGCCAGTGTCTGGGTGAGTGACTCCATGACCGTCCACCCCATAAACCCTCGTTCTCTGGGACCCCAGACCTCGTCCTCTGGGACCCCAGACCTCGTCCTCTGGGACCCCAGATCTCGTCCTGTGGGACCCCATTGTCCTTCGTCCTCTGGGACCCCAGACCTCGTCCCATGGGGCCCCATTCCTGGGTCCCCTCGTCCTGCGGGACCCCAACTCGTCGAGCGAACCCACGCGAGGCACGAAATAAATGACAGGGGTGGGGTTGTGGCTTAGTAGTAGAGTGCTTGCCTAGCATGTGTGAAACACTGGGTTTGATTCTCAGCACTGCAAATAAATAAAGTCTATTGATAACTAAAAAAATTTTTAAAAAAATAAGTAAGTTCTAGATGGAAAGGATTCTCTATGAGATCTATAGATAAAAAAATTTATTTATAGACCTTTCTAAAATCCAAATGTAATACACAGATAAGGAACCTGATCTAGTTTTTATATTTAAAACAACAGGATCTCTTAAAATATTGATTTTCTCTTAGCAAAGTTCACAAATTGACTCAAAGAACAAAGATTTTATGTTTTATCAAGACAACATACTGTGTTTTCTGCTGGTGTTACTGAGCGGCCCAGGGAGGAAGAGCCCAGGTCCAGTGCTCACTGCTCCAGAAACATGCAGAGTCGAATTAGTAGGAAAATAGTTTTCATTCAAAGCCAACTTTGATGGAAGACAGAAGAAACTTAACTGTTTCTAAAGTTTCATCTTTAAAACCTCTGAAATTGAGCAGAACTTTTAAAGGTGAAGAGACAGAGAAGTGAAACAGAGGCAGGAAATGTACTTATGCAGAGTTAGTTAGCTTGTGGGGGGAACTGGGACAGGATGGGCAGGGGGCCCAGTCAGAAGTTCCTCTGAATCCCCTAAGATAGAGATTTGAGATGGAAAAGAAACCCCTCTATCTCTTCTTCGGGGCTGCTACGGATAGACCTATTTCCTTCCAGTAACTTCTATCTCCAGTTGAGTCTTCAGCTGAGCAGCAAGCTGCATAAACATTAAATTCCAGTAAGTTTGATACACACAATATAGGTGAGATATATATGTATATAAGAATAAAAGACATTGATATCTATATATTAATATATAACATGCATTTTGATATTAATATCCTATATTATTCAGAGTAATGGCCAATGTCTTTCTGGGTCAAGAAGCTTCCCAAATTCAATGTCTTGAGGAGAGAAGATTATTCTTCTTTCATATAATTATTCCACAAGAAGTAGACCAGGTTGGTGGGACAGTTCTTCTTCATGAGTTTCTTAAGAGTTATTCAGATTCCTTCAATTTCATCACCTCATCCATTGGTAAGATGTCCTCATCTGCGTGGTCAAATCTGGGTCACAGACACATGGGTGCATGTGTATTCACATGCATGACCATGTGTCCACATGGGAAAGAAGAAAGGGAACCCCAAGCAGTCAGTTTGTCCTTTGGGTTGAAATGGCTTAGAAGTTGAACAATTCTACTCATGGCCCATCAGCCAGAATTTAGCAGAATTCCTGCTTAAGAGGCTGGAAAATGTGCTTTCTTGCTTGACAACCAGTGTAAACTTTTCTGCTATGGAAGAACAAAATAGATCACAGTTGACAATGAACAGTCTCCACCATGAGGATAAATAGAAATCTAAAAAATTTACATTTTCTCAGGTGCCAAAAAGGGAAAGAATTTACACATACATGAAAGGGAAAGAAACACACACACACACACACACACACACACACACACACTGTGTTTATTAGAGCATTTCACTCAGGAATCATAATTGGAAATCCTTTCTCTGTCCTTTTGAGATATATGTAATCTTTTTTAAAAAACTAAATAAGACTTACATCCTGGGAATGTCATTGAAATGTGAATATTGAAATATAACAGACATGGAAAGGCTGCCTTTGCTAAAAGCAAAGGCCTGAAGATATCCAGTGGGTAACTAAAAGCAGGATAAAGCTTGGCATCTTTGCCTTCATTTTGTATACCTCTCCTTTATTATCCTGGTTTGTGATCTGCTCAGCTCTTCATGTAGCATGTTAATCATTTAAGGAGTGTTCTAAAAAACAATAATACAAGGTTTATTAGTCCTAAATTTACCTAACCTATCTCATCCCCTTTCACGATTGAGATAAGATTTGCAGGGACATTTAACTCAGCTTTTATAACATCCTGTGTCAGAATCCTGGAGTGGTGCCTAGAAGGCTCCAGTCTTTGCCCCACACCTTCCTGGAACAGCAGAGTTTGGCAGATACATCACCTCATGATGAGACTGCCCCTCCAAGCAGGGCAGTCCTTTACTGGGAACTGAACTGCTCCCTTCCAGGATCACAGTCTCATAGATAAACATCCTAAACAACAAGTGAATTCAATCCTGTTTGCAAACAAAACAAAATAAAGCCCCCAAATTTCAACAAATTTAGTTAAAGATGAAATTGGCTCTAATTAGCAATTCATGAATTAGACAGTATCCTGTTTATAAATAGAACGATCTCTGTTGGGCGAGACAGAACAGTTGGTTTTTGTATGGTAGCTTGAGCAGGGACAAGGAAACTGAATAATACAAAAAAGCAGATTGATTAACCTTAGGTTATTTCAAGTTACTTTCCTCTGAAGAACTGTTAAAGCAGAGGGGACTTCCTTATCATGCTGGTTCACATTGACTAAGTCCTTTCCAATTGGTTGCTGTGAATTTCTTGTTTTTAGGTAAAAGTGGTTTGTTTGAGGATTTTCTTGCCTCCCACAATTTCAGTTTTGTTACATGGCATGAATAACTCTATTTTGGTTTGATCTGCTAGAGTCTAGGCATGAACTTAGTACAAAACAATTGTCTCCAATTTAACAATCTCCTTGAAAAACAACACATTCCCTATTTTGCTCTTTGTGCTGCCAACCAGAAATGATCCATCATGGATCTGCTGCATTGTTCTTTGGCAATCAGTGCTCTTCATTATGTAAAGCATATTGTCAATTTTCACCGATCACATGGGGCACACCATAAGTAGACAATAAATCTTCTGAAAGAATTATCATAAGAGCCTTTTGGGGATTGACAAAGGAAAATCTTATTTAAGGAAAGTCATTCATTCATTCATTCATTCGTTGGATGGTCAGGAAATCTACTCTTTGTCAGGAAACATGTTTTTTGTGGGAATCATAGGTAAGAATATAAGATAATTTTTTGCCTTCCAGGAGTTCACATTTTTTCCAGTATAAATACACAAAGAAATGTTTGCTTTAATATATGATTTCAGCTTGGGAAACAGGCAAGTCTAAGAGGAAAGGAGACTTGAATACTGAATGTAGGTGGACAGGGTGGGGAGAGTGTGGGAGGCTGAAAGGCCATTGGTAGGGCACAGGCAGCTAAACATTCAGTGCAGGTCTTACATCTGGGAACATCAATCCTTGCTAGAAACTCATAAATATACTCTATGGAAACATATTCATTTCAGTATTAGAAATATTTTGAACAATTAGTAAATCACATAAAAGAATAGAAGGAAAAGGAGCTATGGGTTTTTCCCCTGTTGCTATGCATTCCAGTGTTTATTAAATCGCATATTTGAAAAAAATAAGCCCCAAAGAACCTAACCTCCTACAATCAAGGCATAATGTGCAAAATGATTTGCCCTTAGCAGAAAACCAATTTTCTCCCAAACACAAGAGACATGCTGAATTAAATGAGATCAACAAAAGGGTATGTAGGAAATGGGGATTTTTTTCCCATGATTTGTTTTACAGATAATGAAGTTGACTTCTGCAAGCCAAACAATTTAAATTAGTTTTTAAAGAGTCTTGTCCTGAGTCATGCAGTACATTTTCAAATAAAGGGCTCTTCCTGAAGAAATCATGTGCAACAAAATTACATATTCATATTCAAGTGAGTCTTGCTGCACAGCAGGAAATGAGATGAATACAAATCTCAAAAATGGCTAGGACCTCATACCAAAGGAGGGAGTCAGGGATTTCAAGGCAAAACTTATCAGGAGATGTAGCACCAATTTGTTTAATAAATCTGTTATTTAATAAAAATAGATACAGGAAAGGCTTCCAGTGAGCAGACATCTTTTTGCAAGCTGTTAATCTTCAGGAAAGATTTGCTAATACCCTTTTGGACTCACTCACTTCTCTCCTGTGTTAAGGATATCATAAATGTGAACCTTAAGAATAAATCAGGCAGCAGCTCGGGCGGCGGGAGGGAGTAGCGGCAGCGGCCAGGCAGCGTAGCTCCGGAAGGCTCCCACGCGCCACGGCCCACAGCACCCGCACGCGCCCAGCGCGCCGCCAGGATGCCCATGAGGAAGGTCAGCTCGGCCGAAGGCGCGGCGAAGGAGGAGCCCAAGCGGAGGTCGGCGCGCCTGCCGGTTAAGCCTGCTCCTGCCAAGGCGGACGCCAAGCCTCGGAAGGTGGCGGGCAAGGATACATTTTTTTGAACAAAAAAGTTCAAAAAGGGAAAAGAGGAGCAAAGGGAAAACAGGCTGAAGTGGCTAACCAAGAAACTAAAGATTTACCTGCAGAAAATGGAGAAAGGAAAAATGAGAGTCCAGCCACTGATGAAGCAGAAGAGAAAGAAGACAAGTCGGATTAATAATACACCATGTCTTATCAGTGGTCCCGTCTCCCTTCTTGTACAATCCAGAGGAATATTTTTATCAACTATTTTGTAAATGCAAGTTTCTTAGTAGCTCTAGAAACATTTTTAAAAAGGAGGGAATCCCACCTCATCCCATTTTTTAAGTGTAAATGATTATTTTTTTTAAGAAGTGAAATCATTTACTGATTGTTTATTTTTGGGTACAACCAGAAAATAATGGGATATTAAATTATGGGAGGCTTGGACTGTCTTGGGTGTCAGCTTAACATTCCATAGATGCGGGGGTTAGTTTTATATCCTACAATACAAAGCATATTAAATGGCAGTTTGGAGTCACAGTCTTGCATTTAATGTCTTGAATATTTTAAATTATTTCTCTTCCTGTGTTTTTTAGTAGAATTCTTTCCTAAAGAAGACCACTACTGGATCATTGTTGTGCTATAGCTCTGTTTGCTTAAAGATGTCCCTTGCTTGCAGAAGTTAAAGTTGATGTCAATAACCACATTGCTGGATCATTGCTGTCAGAATAGTGTGTACTCTGTAACATCTTTGGTCGTGGAAGTCTAGCTTTCCTAATATTTTTAATGTGCTGTGAAAGATGGAAAATTTGAGTATGTTGTGTGTGTGACAAAGTTTTGAATTAGTGGGGACTAAGTAACAACAGCATTCAAAGATACTGGTACTTGACATTCTATTAAGAAAAATTTGCCTCCAAATTCAAAGCTGGAAAGTCACTGGAATAACTGAAAAAGAATCACAGTATAAGGCTTTTTAGATTTCTGGTACAGGTGTTAAGAATTGTGGACAAAGTGAAATGTCTGTACTGATTCTCAATACCGCCAATAAAATCTCAAATACAAAAAAATAAAAATAAATGAATCAACTGGATGTGGTGGCACACACCTGTAATCCCAGCGGCTCCGGAGACTGAGGCAGGAGGATCGCAAATCCAAAGCCAGCTTCAGCAAAAGCAAGGCGCTAAGCAACTCAGTGAGACTCTGTCTATCCTGTCTCTAAATAAAATACAAAATAGGGCTGGGGATGTGGCTCAGTGGCTGAGTGCCCCTGAGTTCAATCTCTGGTACCAAACCAAACCGAACCAAACCAAACCCAAAAAACCCAACAACAGAAAAGAATAAATCACAGCTGGGTGAGGTGGTACACACCTGTAATCCCAGCTACTTGAGAGGCTGAGGCAGAATTGTAGGTTTCTGGCCAATTTTGGCAATTTAGTGAGATCCTATCTCAAAATAAATATATAAAAAAGGGCTGGGGATGTGGCTCAGTTGTACAGTGTCCCTGGATTCAATCCTCAGTACACAAAAATAAATAAAATAGAAAGGTTGGGGATGTAGCTCAGTGGTAGTGTTTATCTGGCATGCATAGTGCCCTGGGTTCAATCCCGAGCAATGGAAAAAAAAATCCCGTGTATGGAATAATAAGTCAGCTGGTTTCTTCTTTACCCCCAAAGCATAAACTCAATATCCTTGACCTTCCCTGGGGTGAAGTGCAACATGAACAGCAGGTGGTCAGTTAGAATCAAGGGCAGAAACTATGAGTGTGTTAATTGAGAATTGTTTGAGGATAAGCAACAGAAGCTCATTAGAACTAGCTCAGATCCAAAAGGGATTTAAGGAAAGAATTCATCATGCAGTCTCTCAGACATTGCACAAGAGGGAACCCAGTAGGACCAGCCAGCTAGTAGGGTTCAGCTGCTCCATTCACATGGTCAATGTGCTGTGTCGCTTCTCTTTCACTCAGTGTCTGTTACATTCTGCTGATTTTCTTTTCTTTTGTGAGGTGCCAGAGATCGAACTCATTACCTTTCACATGCTTTACAACTCCAGCCCTGCTGATTTTTTTTAAATAGCATTTTATTACCAAATTAGTAGGTTCCTTTCATACTCAGTACTGTTTTTAAATGGCCAAACTATTCTGAGAGGAGGCAGGAAATTTCATTCAATGGAGAAAGGGAGCTCATACTCTAAAGCCACCTTCTCCCCAGCAGGTCTGGGGTCTGGATTTTTACTGACACGGGGTTATGAGGGGCTGTGGTATACATGCTGTCATCAGGCAGGAGATTTCCATGAATCAGGTGCCACCTCTTTTCTTCCCTACTTTGGGTGTAGTTGGATGTGTCATGGTACCAGTGGGTGTGGTTTTCAACATTATAATGAGATTATAATGAGCTTAAGTTCCTCTGGGGTATCAAGATGGTGTTAAACAAGATTGAACTGGTCTGGAGTCCTACATGGTGGTTGGGTGTATGCAATAACTCAGTGGTCAGTAGTTAGAAGAATGTGATTATTGGCATCAACTTTAACTTCTGCAAGCAAGGGACATCTTTAAGCAAACAGAGCTATAGCACAACAGGCTATCTGTAATTTCAGGGTTCAGTCTGGTGACAATTTTATTAAGTTTAATTCACGTATCAACATGTCTACCCTTTTAAAGGATATAATTCATTGGTTTTTAATGTATTCATAGAATAATGTATAGAGGAAGGGGAAGGAAACATTGGGAAGATGAACCTTTCCAGGGCACATTGCCTGTGACCCACTTCCTCCAGCCATGCCTCACTTGCCTACAGTTACCACCCAGGTAGTTCATTCAAATTAGGATGGATGGATTAGATTACATATTTCACAATATGATCACTTCACCTCTAAATATTCCTGCATTAACACTGGTGCTTCTTGGGGGGACACCTCATATCCAAACTGTAACACATTCCCACCAGTATGTGTGAAGGTTTTGATTTTTCCATATCCATGGCAGCGACTCTTGTTATTTGCATTACCCTCCCTAATGACTAGTGATTTTGAGCATCTCTTTATGTGCTTAAAGGACATTTGTATATATCCTCCTCTGGAGAAATATCTATTCAGGTTCTTTGTCCGTTTATTTTTTGGTAACTGAGATTGAACCCAGGGGTACTTAACCACTGAGCTACATCCCCAGCTTTTTTATTTTTTAAATTTTGAAACAGGTTTCACAAAGTCCTAAGTGCCTCATTAAGTTGCTGAGGTTGGTCTTAAACTTGCAATCTTCCTGCCTCGGCCTCCTGAGTTGCTGGGATTATAGGGGTGCACCATTGAGCCTGGCTTTTTGTTCATTTTTCAATTGAGTTATTTGAATTTTTATTGTTGAATTATAAAATTTCTTTATATATTCTATAGACAAGTCCTTTATCAGATACTGTGGTTCACAAATATTTTCTTTTATCCCATAGTTTATCTTTTCATTTCCTTGATGATGTTCTTTGAAGCATGAACATTTTAAATTTTGATGAAGTCCTTATTTTTTCATTTATTACTTGAGCTTTTGGTGTTATTCATAAGAAACAATTGTCTAATCTAGGATTGTGAAGATTTATTCTTTGTTTTCATTTTAAGTGTCTAAGTATCTAAGTTTTAATTCTTATAGGTAGGTTTATGGTCCATTTGTGTGTGTGTGTGTGTGTGTGTGTGTGTGTGTGTGTGTTGCTAAAGATTGAACCCAGGTCTTGCACATGCTAGGCAAGCACTCTTTCACTGAACTACAACCCCAGCCCATATGATCTACTCTGAGCTAATTTTTATATATGGTATGAAACAGAGGTCCAGCTTTATTCTTTTGCATGTGGGTATCCAATTGTTTCAGTATCATTTGTTGAAAAGGTTATTCTTTCTCCATTAAATGTTCTTGGTATTCTTGAACAAAATCCATGGTCAGAATTGTGAAGATAGATATTTTGACTCTTGATTTTATTTTATTGTTTTATGTATCTATTCCTATGCCAGTACCACCCTGTCTTGATTTCTTTTGCTTTTTTCAATGCTAATTTTCTCCCCTAGTACTGAAGATTGAACCCAGGGGCACCTGCCACTGAACTATATCCTCAACTTTTTGTATTTTATTTTGAGATAGGGTTTTCCTAGTTTCCCAGACTGGCCTTGAAATTGTGATCCTCTTGCCTCAACCACCTGAGTTGCTGGGATTACAGGTATGTGTCACCAAACTCAGTTAAGTTTTGAAGCTGAGAAATACTTTTCCAACTGTTTTCTAAGATTGTTTAGGCTATTCTGAATCATCTTGTCAACCTTTTGTAGGAAAGCCAAATGGGGTTTTGATGAGGATTGCATTGAAGTTGTAGATCAATTTTGGAGAATACTACCATAGTCACAATATTAAGTCTTCCAATACATGAACATGTAATGTCTTTATTTATTTAAGTATTCTTTGATTGCTTTTTTTCTCCCCCCAATACTGGGGATTGACCCAGGGATATTCTATCACTAAGTTACTTCACTGGACCTTTTTATTTTGAAACAAGATTTTGCTAAGTTGCCTAGCCTGGCCTGGAACTTGTGATCCTCCCTCCTCAGCTTCCTGAAGAGCTGGAATTACAGGTATGCACCACTACACCTTGTCTTTTAGTTTCTTTCAACAATTTTGTAGTTTTCAGTGTATATGTCTTGTACTTTTTAAAATTTTATTCGTATTTAATTTTTAAAAATAGTATTACAAATGGAACCTCATTTTCATTGTTTATGTTTAGGAATATAATTGATTTTTAAAAATATTGATCATGTATCCTGCAACTTGTGTATTAGTTCTAATGTTTCTTTGTGGAGTCTTTTGTTTATTTCTGTATATAAGATTTTGTCATCTGTGAATAGAGGTAGTTTTATTTTTTTGTTTCCAATTTGGATGCCTTTTTTTCTTTTCCTTGCCTAATTGTCTAAGTTAGAATCTCCATCACAATGCTAAATAGAAGTGGCAAGAACAGAAACTTTGTCTTATTCTTGATCTTGGGGTGGGGGTAATCCAGTTTTTTACCATTAATGGTAATGTTGGTCACGAGATCCTGCTTTTTTTTTTTTTTTTTTTCCCTTTTCTTTTTTCTTTTCCAGTGCTGGGTATCAAACCCAGGACCTTGTGCATGCTAGGCAAGCACTCTTCTACTGACCTATACCTCCTGCCTTCTATTCCTTTCTCTCTTTAAAGATGAGCTCTTTCTGTACCTTCATGATTGTAGCCCGTTTTTATATATCACAGGACCACTTGACCCTGGATCAACCTGACATTTTATTAAAGAGTCTATTATACTCTGATTAATTCCCTATTTCTCCCTGATTCTGGAAAGAACCTGATCAGCTGGGCCTAGTCAGGGAGTTGGCCTATCTTTGTCTGCTATGGTGTAGCTGTCTGTGGTCACAATTGAGGGCTAGGGCATGCAGCACACTCATGGATGCTGAGGCCCACATCTGGAGTAAACAAGTCATCCTGGTTTGCTCAGAACCTTTCCTTGTTATAGCACTGAAAGCCCACACTTCCCAGAGCTCCTCAGTCCTGGCAGACCAAAGTAGTTACTCATTCTGTGCCTATTCTTCATCCACACCTGTGTATATGTAGGGCTGGCTGGGTCCTTTATCATGGGGTGATGCATTGAGAGATAATAATAGACGTGTTCACACAATGTTTTTGACTCTTGGAGTAAATCAGCTTGCTTGAGGAGAGGAAAGTGAACTTAAAATGGTTGTTCTAGAGGCATTATCAATTCCTCTTAGTGTTCTATGTCCAGGGCCATAAAACAAATTAATTTTAGACATGGCCTTGGGAAGTCCCAACCAACAGAAGAGAAGGGACTTGTCTACAAAGGAACTAAAAATGGATGTGGAAATCTGATGACCCACCAGGCCAACCTCAGTTGCTTTGTTCATTCAGAAAGGTGGTTTTGTAGAATTTATGTTTGAACACTTCTTAGGCTACCCCAGGCTCCATCTTCCCTCTTTCCTGATGGGTGCTACTCTACAAAAATTGTACCTGCCTGGCTCCAGAAGGTATGAATTCATAACCCCTGATTGTCTCAGTAGTACCATTCATGCTATTCCTTAATCTGGTGGTGGGAAAAAGAAAAGGTTAAATCCTGGAGTTGAGAAATATTGTTAGCTGCAAAATCATTATTCACTTGCTGAAAAATTGAATATAATTTTAGTGTATAGCATGACTGATTTGTTAAAAATATTTATTGAACATCACCAGCACTTAAAATGGGGGAGAGGAGGTGAGAACTGACATGGCTAATGTAATTAGATAATTTTAAAAACCTGTAAAGATTTGTAATCTCCAGAAGCAGATTCTAAGAGAAGAATCCAATTATGAGTAGTTCCTTTGAAGGTAAGGTTGGGGAGTGGGAATGTGGCTAATGTAAGAACACTAAAAGGCACAGCAGACTTGGTCCTTTTGGAGAATTCTGGAGGAAAAGGTGGACTGGACACCTTGGAATTGTCCCATGTGAGAGGTGGTGAAAAGGACAAGCTGGGAGGAATTTTCATCTATGCCTGTCTGCCATTGATTGGGGCTGCTTCCAGGGGTCATAAACTTCCTGACACTTCCAGTCTGCCATAAAGGCAGCCCTGAAGCAAACAGACAGACCTTGGGCAGCTTTTTGTTCAGGTCAGAATTCCAGCATGGTGCCTGATCAGGGCCCTGGCCAGCAGCCTCCCCTGTATACACATGCTCTACTGTCCTGTTGCCTCATTACCTACATCTCAGAGGGATGTCAGACAACTGTCCCCAAAGGCAGAAAGTTTTGGATATTACAATTTAATCATTGAGCATTCTCTGCTGTGAACCCCAGAGTGCCCTCTAGCTGAAGGAAGCGGAAAGGAATTTATTATAGCCTGTTTGGTGGCTCTGGAGTGTCAGAGAGTCAGACACAACATGAGATGTCCCAGGGAGGACTCCACTTTCTTGCCACAGGGCTAGGTGCCCCACTCACAGGGCTGTCACTGGGCACTGTCCCCATCAGTGCCCCAGCAGAAAGAACTGAAGACCAACCAAATGAGAACATGCAGAGGCTGTATATTTAGAGATTTCTATAGCAAGGAACCCAGAAGCCATGACTTGAGTTTGGCAGAGGCTCACAGGCAGGCAGGGGATTGGGGAAGCTATATGGTGGTCAGCGAGGATACTTGAATGATGCTATGACTGGAGGCTGTTGGCATGCTAGTTAGGGGATGGGGCATCCTATGGGAACCAGTTGGGGAACCATCAGGGGCTTTCTTGGGTTGGTCCTGATTTGGCAGTTGAGGTAAAAATTCAGGAAGCTGGAAGTTGTGGACCAAGTTCTGGATGTTTGAAGTGCTGCCAATTGTGGTTTGTGGTTTGGTTGCCTGGGTTGGTGGGTGTGGAGGTGTGGGTCAATTATTTTTGTATCTTCAGTTTCTCACTCCAAAGCCAGATGCCTCTGTCGTTGTTACAAGTGGCACTTTTAATAATTACTCAGAGCCAGATTGTCTTTGAATGCAAGTGCATATTTGACCACTCTAATCATCAAATACAAACAATTAAGCAAAAAGTGTTGGGTATGCTGAAGCACCAAAACTAGCATTCAGCTCACACTAATTAAACACAACAAGCAAGTCACACAATCCCAGGGCACCCATGAGCCCCAAAATACCTCTGATGCCACGCAACTTCTCTTAGCCCAAGAACAAATGTCATTGTCAAGTGGTTCTCTTCAACTGGTGGTTGGATGCCAATGAATGGGGGAATAGGTCCAGGGACTGACGGCAAGGCGGCCAGTCTCACCGATGTCTTTGGATTGAAGCTCTCTGATGTGGCAGGACAGTGGTTTATACACAGTTCCAAGTTGGTGCTTGCTCATTGTTATTACACTCCAGCGTTGCTTTGTCTATATCTAGATGATGGTCCTTATCAGTTGTGTCTAGACATGATGAAGCATGCCTGTGGCTGCAGTTCCTTACAGCCAGCAACTTAGTTAGTCCCAGAATGTCATAATCCTTACAGTTGTCAACCCACATCATTTTAAAAAAAATTTTTTTAAGTTATACATGGACACATTTTTATTTTATTTATTTTTATGTGGTGCTGAGAATCAAACCCAGGGCCTCACATGTGCAAGGCAAGCGCTCTGCCACTGAGCCACAACCCCAGCCCTCCCACATCACTTTCTTCAGAATGGATGGTCTGTTCTTGGCAGGATCACAATCTGAGCTGTTATGCAATGCATGATTCCACTTTGGGGGTGGAATCCTCTGGGTGACATTCATCCAGGAAAGGAAGAGTGTTTGAAGATGCTGGGCAACCACACACCATCAGTATCTACTACATTGATGAAAAAAATACTGAGATGATCTAAATTAAATTACAGGTGTGAGAGGTGGAGAGGAGGAGAGACCTGGGTAAGAACAAAGACAATTTCACATTCCTTTTTCTTTTCTTTTCTTTTTGAGACATAGTCTTGCTATGTTGCTCAAGAGATCCTCCCGCCTCAGCCTCCCAGATAGCCTTACTGCAGGCCCAGTCTCCTACATCAGAGGGCTGTCATTGAGTATTTGCCATTGCACCTGGTTTTACTTCACATTCTTGAACATGTGTTAAAAACTTAATACAAATCCCATCACCACCCACTGGGCACTATGACATCCTGCTGATCAGACAAGGGCAAAGGACAGGTAGTCAGCGTTGATGGTAAATGATCAAAGATAATAAATGATCCAGAGGGAAAAATGAGGGCTGATTATCAAAGAAAAGGAAATGGGTTGCTAACCCCTTCAATAGCACTTCCCCACACCAATATGTTGCTACACCTCAGGGAGGGGGCAGATTGTACTTCCCAACAAAATCCATTACCCTCTAGGCTGCTTCTTACTGTGGGATTAAAAAGAGAAGGTGGGAAGGAAGTAGAAATCTGGGATTTATAAAAGAGGCAAGAGCAATGCCCCCGCCCTGGGCACCCAGTTCTCGGCCCCGCACTCTCTCCAGAGAAGTCTGCTATCTCTGTTTTGTCTCTTTCTTAAATAAAACTTGCTTTCTAGGCAGAACAGGCTGACCCTGGTCTGAGGCACAGAGGAGGTGGAAAAGACCAACCCCGGCCTAAGGCATGGAGGAGGAGATCCACTGTGTTGAGGCCCCCATATACCAGCAGTTGCCTGCCCCAGCCTACTTCCATCTTTAAACAACAGCCAGAACCAAGAAGGCATCCCTGAGGTATCTGTAGGCCTGGTTACACCAGAGGTAAGGTATTGGTAACCTGCAGGGACACTACAAGATTATAAGGTAGAAACTGTAATACCTCAGATCGGCATTGCTAGAGGGGAAGACACAGGAACAACATGAAAAAACAAGGGAAGAAAATGCCCCAATGAAACCAAGATGCTATAATAATAGAATCCGTTGACAGTACAGTAGATGAAATGTCAGAGAAGGAGTTCAGAATGTACATAATTAAAATGATCTGTGAAGCACAGAATAATATAAGAGAGCAATTACAGGCAACAATTGATCAATTCAACAAAGAGAATAGAGAGCAAATACAGGGAGCAAAAGATTACTTTAAGAAAGAGTTAAAGACTCTGAAAAAAAACCCTCAGAAATCCTTGAAATGAAAGAAACAATAAACCAAATAAAAATTCAATAGAAAACATCACCAACAGACTAGATAACTTGAAAGACAGAACCTCAGACAATGAAGACAAAATATATAATCTTGAAAATAAATTTGACCACACAATAAAGGTGGTAAGAAACCATGAACAAAATATTCAAAAGTTATGGGATCACATGGAAAGACCAAATCTAAGAATTATTGGGATAAAGGAAGGCACAGAGATACAAACCAAAGGAATACACAATCTCTTCAATGAAATAATATCAGAAAATTTCCCAAACATGAAAAATGAATTGGAAAATCAAATGTAAGAAGCTTGCAGGACACCAAATGTACAAAACTACAACAGATCCGCATCAAGGCACATTATAATGCAAATGCCTACCATACACAATAAGGATAGAAATTTAAAAGCTACAAGAGGGAAGGTAGAGATTACGTACAGGGGGAAACCAATTTGAATTTAAGCAGATTTCTCAACCCAGACACTCAAAGCCAGGAGATCCTGAAACAACATATACCAAGCTCTAAAAAAAATGGGTGCCAACCAAGAATCTTATATTCAGCAAAATTAAGTTTCTGATTTGATGATGAAATAAAAACCTTCCATGATAAACAAAAGTTAAAAAAATTTACAATGAGAAAGCCTGCACTAGAGAACATTCTCGGCAAAATATTTCATGAGGAGGAAATGAAACAACAATGAAAATTGGCAAAGGAAGGGACTACACTAAAGGAAAAGGACTACACTAATCTTCCTTTGATTAAAGGAGAAACCAAGTCATTAAAAACCAAAAATAAAACAAAATGAATGGGATTACAAAACATATTTCAATAATAACCTTGAATGTAAATGGCCTAAATTCATCAATCAAAAGACATAGACTGGCAGATTGGATTTAAAAAAGAGACCCAACCATATGCTGTCTTCAAGAGACTCATCTCATAGAAAAAGACACCCACAAACTGAAGGTGAAAAGATGGGAAAAAATATACCACTCAAATGGACCACATACAAAAGCAGGGGTTTCCATCCTCATATCAGATAAAGTAGACTTCAAATCAAAGCTAGTCAGAAGGGATAAAGAGGGACATTTCATACTGCTTAATGGAATCATACATCAAGAAGACATAACAATCATAAATATCTATGCCCCAAACAATGAACCATCCATGTATATCAAACAAATCCTTCTCAATTTTGAGAATCAAATAGAGCACAACACAATAATACTGGGTGACTTTAACACACCTCTCTCACCTCTGGACAGATCTTCCGAACAAAAACTAGACAAAGAAATCATAGAACATATACAGAATATTTCATCTATCAACAAGTGAATACATGTTTTTCTCAGTAGCACACTATTGCTATTGAATGATGCATGATAACAGAAGACATCAAGGAGGAGATAAAAAATTCCTAGAGGTAAATGAGAACTCTGATACAACATATCAAAATCTCTGGGATACTATGAAGGATGTGTTAAGAGGAAAGTTCATTGCGTTGAGTTCATTCATTAAAAGAAGAAAAAGTCAACAAATACACAACCTGACATTACATCTGAAAGCTCTAGAAAAAGAAGAACAAATCAACACCAAAAGAAGTAGAAGACAGGAAATAATTAAAATCAGGGCTGAAATCAATGAAATTGAAACAAAGGAAACAATTAAAAAAATTGGCAAAACAAAAAGCTTGCTCTTCAAAAATAAATAAATAAATAAATAAAATTGATAGACCCCTAGCTACCCTAACAAAAATAGGGAGAGAGAAAACTCAAATTACTAAAATACAAGATGAAAAAGGAAATATCACAACAGACACTATTGAAATACAGAAGATAATTAGAAAGTATTTTGAAAATCTATGCTCAAGTAAAATAGAAAATCCCAAAGACACCAACAAATTTCTAGGAGCATATGATCTGCCCAAACTGAATCAGGAGGACTTACTCAATGTAAACAGATTAATTTCAAGCAAAGAGATAGAAAACACCATCAAAAGCTTACCAACCAAGAAGAGCCCAGGACCAGATGGATTCTCAGCTGAGTTCCACAAGACCTTCAAAGAAGAATTAATACCAAAATTCCTCAAATTATTTCATAAAATAGAAAAGTAGGGAAAACTTCCTTGCACATTCTATGAGGCTAGAATCACCCTAATTCTAAAACCAGACAAAGACAAAGAAAGAAAACTTCAGACCAATATCTCTGATGAACACTGACACAAAAATTCTCAATAAAATTCTGGCAAATTGTATATGAAAACATATTTAAAAGATAGTGCACCATGATCAAGTGGGTTTTATCCCAGGTATGCAAGGTTGGTTCAACATATGGAAATCAATAAACATAATTCATCACATCAATAGACTTAAAGTCAAGAATTATTTCATTATCTCTATTGATGCTGAGAAAGAATTTGACAAAATACAGTACCTCTTCATATTCAAAACACTAGAAAAACTAGGGATAGTAGGAATATATCTCAACATTGTAAAAGCTATCTATGCAAAACTGAAAACCAATATCATCCTCAATGGGGAAAAATTGTAGGCATTCCTCCTAAAAACAGGAACAAGACAGGGATGTCCTTTTTTTTACCACTTCTATTCAACATAGTCCTTGAAACCCTAGCCAGAGAAGTTAGACAGAAGAAATTAAAGGAATATGAATAGGAAAAGAAGAAGTTGAACTATCATTATTTGCCAATGACATGATTCTTTACTTAGGGGACTCAAAAAACTTCACCAGTTTCTAGAATTAATAAATGAATTCAGCAAAGTAGTGGGATATAAAATCAACACCCATAAATCAATTGCATTTCTATACATCTGTGATAAACCCTCTGAAAGAGAAATTAGGAAAACTATTCCATTCACAATAGCCTAAAAAAAAAAAAAAAAAAAAACCCTTGGGAATCAATTTAACAAAAGAGGTAAATGACTTCTACAATGCAAATTACAAGACACTGAAGAAATAAATTGAAGAAGACCTTAGAAGATGGAAAAATCTCCCATGCTCCTAGATAGGCAGAATCAATATTGTCAAAATGGCCATACTACCCAAAGCACTATATAGATTCAATGCAATCCCAACTAAAATCCCAATGCCATTACTTATAGAAATAGAAAAGGCAATCTTGAAATTCATTTGGAAGAATAAAAGACCCAGAATAGCCAAAGCAATCCTTAGCAAGAAGAGTGAAGCAGGAGGCATCACAATACCAGATGTTAAATTATACTACAAAACTACAGTAACAAAAACAGCATCATACTGGCCTCAAAATAGACATGTAGACCAATGGTATAGAATAGAAGACACAGAGATGAACCCACTTACATATAGTTACCTCATACTAGATAAAGGAGCCAAGCACGTACACTGGAGAAAAGATAGCCTGTTCAACAAATGGTGCTGGGAAAACTGGAAATCCATATGCAGCAAAATGAAACTAAACTCCAATCTCTCACCATACACAAAACTCAACTCAAAGTGGATCAAATACCTAGGAATTATACCAGAGACCCTGTACCTAACTGAGAAAAAAGTAGGCCCAAATCTCCATCATGTCAAGTTAGGCCCCAACTTCCTTAACAAGACTCCTAAAGTACAAGAAATAAAAGCAAGAGTCAATAAATGGGATGGATTCAAACTAAAAAGCTTCTTCTCAGCAAAAAAAAAAAAAAAAAAAAAAAATCAATGAGGTGAACAGAGAGCCCACATTCTGGGAGCAAATTTTTGCCACACACACATCAGATAGAGCACTAATCTCCAGGATATATAAAGAACTCAAAAAACTTATCAACAAAAAAACCAAACAATCCAATCAATAAATGGGCTAAGGAGTTGAACAGACACTTCTCAGAAGAAGATATACAATCAATCAACAAATATATGAAAAACTGCTCAACATTTCTAGCCATTAGATAAATGCAAATCAAAACTAAGATTTCATCTCATGCTAGTCAGAATGGCAGTTATCAAAAATGCAAACAACAACAAGTGTTGATGAGGATATAGAAGAATAGGCACACTCACACATTGCTGGTGGAACTGCTGGTGCAATTAATCTGGAAAGCAGCATGGCAATTCCTCAGAAAACTTGGAATGAAACCATCATTTGACTCAGCTATCCCACTCCTTGGTCTATACGAAAAGGACTTAAAAAGAGCATATGACAATGACACAGCCACTTCAATGTTTATAGCAGATCAATTCACAATAGCTAAACAGTGGAACCAACCTATATACCCTTCAATAGATGAATGGATGAAGAAACTGTGATATATATATAGTATAATATATATATCATATATAATGTTATATATTATATATGATATATATATTATACTATATATATAATGTATATATATTATATATAATGTATATATTATGTATATAATGTATATATACACATTATGTATATATATACTATTATATTATATATTATATATAATATATTATATAATGTATATATATTATATATATTATATATAATGTATATATATACATTATGTGTATATATATATACTATTATTTATATATATATACTATTATATATATATGTATATATATATACACACACACACACACACAATGGTATATTACTCAGCATTAAAAGAGAATAAAATTATGCCATTTGCAGGTAAATGGATGGAGCTGGAGAACATCATGCTAAGCAAAGTAAGCCAATCCCCAAAAAACCAAAGGCCGAATGTTCTCTCTGATAAGTGGATGCTGATCCATAAGGGGGGGGTGGTATGGGAAGAATAGAGAAACTTTGGTTAAAGGGGAGGGAAGTGAGGTTATGTGACATGGGGGCACGAAAGATGGTGGATAACAATGTCCTAGGTACATGTATGACTGCACATATAGTGTAACTCTATATTGTGTACAATCAGAGAAGTGAAAATATGTGTTCCATTTGTGTACAATGAATCAAAATGCATTCTGCTGTCATGTAAACCTAATTAGAATAAATAAATAAATATCCATAGGTATAATGACAAAATCTTCCAAAGGGAAGGGATGAACAGAGGCTGATATGGTCAAAAAAGTATTTCATGAAAAAGGAAATATTTGAAAATTTTATACTGATTAAAATTATCTCAGTCAATTAAAAAAAATTGCTTTCTATGTTTGTCTTGGCATTTCTTAGGCATTTAATCTTCAAGATCAGGGGAATAAGGACATATTCCTGATTTCCAAAACCAGTATCACTGACAACCCACAATTACTTCTTTTCTTTTTTAAATTTATTTATTCTAATCAGGTATACATGATATATACAAGAATACATTTTGATTCATTGTACACAAATGGAGTACAACTTTTCATTTCTCTGGTTGTACATGACAAAATTACTTTTTATGGATGACTCTCCTATCCCAAATTTTCCCCCCTCTTATTTACAGCTGATACAGATTCAATGTAAATAAGTAATGCCTTTCTTCTCCAGAAAATAAAAAAAAGTCTTAGCTTTGATCCATTGGATATATTTTCAACTGCTACTTAGCTCTGCTCCTTGTAGCTGGAAGAACTTGACTTAGGACCTGTTCTTTCTTTCTGTTGAGCACCTGTAAGGGTCAATGAATCCTGTGACTTCAGATTCTTGGGTCTCAAGACTTGGCAACGTTGGCCAAATTATATTGTTATATTGTATGCATGCAAAACAAATTCCACTATTATGTATAACTAAAATGCACCAATAAAAATTATCTGAAAAAAACAAGCTTTGGTTTCACAATGTAGATCCAGTGAGTGACTGAGTCGTAAAACTATTTTGGACCTGGGACCCAGAAAATTTTTGGAATCAATGCATAAAAAGACAAATGATTCCAGCATAAGATTTTCTCTGTGCTTTAAAATTTAAATTTATTCCTCTAGAGAAAATATGGAAACTTTAAAGAAGTCCAAGAAAAATTAAAATGATCTTTCCACATACAAAAATAACCTTGCTACCACCTTGACATTTTGACTACTTTATTGAATATTTTTGATTCTTTTTTTAACATGGTTGCAATCACTCTAAACACAATTTTATATTTTGTTTTGGTTTAACTATCCTAAGCATTTTGTGGCTTCACTAAAACTCTTTGTAAACATCATTTTTATGACCTCATCATACTCCACTGTGTGGGTGTACACACATAATTCATATAGCTATTTTCAGAATGTTGGATATTCAAATTATCTCCCTTTTTTATTGCTATTGTGAATATAAATTCTCATCTTTGCTTCTAAATGGGACTGAGTTTAGAGGGGAATTAATAAACCAAAGGCAAATGTCTGTCTTTCTTGACCCCATCCAGAAGACTATTTGAAGAGAGGAGTTGATCAAACTTTGATGATCTTTTACAATCTTCTCTCTCTCTAGGGACCGGGAGAGAGACACAGAGTAAGCAAGTACAATATAAGTAAACATCCAGCAAGGAGAGGCTTTCTAAAAAACTATAGGCTTGGAAGACACTGTGAAGATCCTCATTATCTGCTGAGGATCCTGTAAATGTTTATGGGAGATTATTTTTTCCACTAGCTTGTGGTTTGTAAAGAGGAGCAGACAAACTCATCCTGATTCCAAATAAGTCACAACAATGCTTTACAGTAAATATAATGGCAGGCAACCCATGATATTCTTTTAATTGGGGTGAAAAATCAATCAGTTGCTATCTTTAATATACACAAGGGGCCGGGTGTATAACTCAACAGTAGGCCATGTACTTAGCGTACAGGGGGACTGGGTTCTATTTCCAGCACCAACACAGGACCAAAAATTAAAAAATCATATACTAAATATCTAGGACACTAAGGCTGTGTTTCCTTAATGTTTGTGGTATCTCAATCATCTGAAAAGTGTGAAGTCCATATTTAGCAAGGATTAAATTTCTGGGCCTGTTTTAGTCATATTTTTTTTTGCTGCTGTGACCAAAAGACCCAACAAGAACAATTTTAAAGGAGGAAAAATTTATTTGGGGCTTACAGGTTCAGAGGTCTCAGTCCATAGATGGCCAACTCCATTCCTCAGTACCTGGGTTGAGGCAGAACATCTTGGCAGAAGTGTGTGGCAGAGGAAAGCAGCTGGGAACATGGAGCCAGGAAGTGGAAAGAGAGCTCTGCTCAACCAGGACAAAATATAAACCCCCAGCCATGCCCCCATGGATCCACCTCCTCCAGCCATACACTACCTGCCTATAGTTACCATCTAGTTAATCGCTATAAGAGGATTAATGCACTGATTGTGTTAAAGCTCTTGTAACCCAATCATTTCACCTCTAAACCTCTCATTGTCTGACACATGAGCTTTTGGGAGACACTTCACATCCAAACTATAACACCACCCCATCGGTAACTTCTAAACAACAAATTCATTTTTTGTTTCCTTTCTCCACTTCTAGCTCTTTCCTGTCTATCAATCCAGCCTCATATGCTCAGCACATTGGAGCTTTCATTCTTTTCTTGTGGAATGAGCTGTTGCCTGATTGTAGAATTGCAAACGAAAACCACTTATGATTTTTAAATTTGTGGTAATTTCATCTTTTGACATTGATGCTAGGGAGGTCATTTCACTATAGTAGTATCCATTCTTGTGGTCCTCAAAGTGTGGTCACTGGCTCAGATAATCAGAATCATATAAGAAATGCAAATTCCCTGAACTCAGCCCAGCCCTACTGAATCATAAATACTGGGGTTGGGCCAGTAATCTTGTTTTGACAATTCATCCATGTCATTCTGACAGGTACTGAAATTTGAGAATGTGGGGGAGAAAAAACTTTTCCTCTCTCTTGTTAGGTTGAGTGCCCAGGGACCTGCAAATTAGATTGAAAAAACACATCAACACGAGACAACAGTTTATTAGCATGTGCAGTGCCCATGCCACAGGAGAAAATACAGTGGTGAGTAACTTCAAGGAGTGGTTAGAACTTGGGCTTTCACAGCATTGTGGCAAAGAGAATAAGTCTGGAGAAAACTGATGAGACAAAAGAAAAGAATAGTAGATTCCAGGGGATGCACACTTTTGGAAGGGATACTAATGGCCCCAGGGTTGCTTATGTGATTCCATCTTGGTACTGGTTTTCATCTTTTCAATGACTGTGGAACTTCCTAATTGTGGTAGGAGCTCTCTTCAAACAAAGACAAGATAGCACAGCATGGCCAGTATCTGTATGTGCATGTGCGACTCTCTTAGACTATGTAGTGCCTTCAGTAACCATGTATGATGCATGGGTTTCACAGACAAAGAAGAGGTGATGTGGCACACTCAGTGTGCATGCACAGCTCTGCTAATGCTCAGGGTGCATGAGCAACCCTGCTGACTGCCCCTCACCCCCACCATATGCCTGCATAGCTCTGCTGTAACTTTCTTATGATTTATAGTATAGAATACCCATGTGAAGTGTATTTTTTTGATATAGGGGAGACAAATAGGCTAATATATAATGGGAGCAGGGGAAGAGGGGGACTAGCAGGAGCTGTATAAGGCAAAGCCCCACTGCATTCAGCATTAGGCCTTTGGATAAAAATCTGCAGAATCTGTGCTGGCACAAAATAAACACTGCTTCCTGTTGAACACCTCATGCCCTGTCCGTCTGTGTGTGAATCCTGCAAAATTTCTTGGGGGATTTTGTCTAGGATTTAGAAGCAGTGATTTCACCTGTTTTGTTGCCAGGGAGCAGGCCCTGGGATACTGTGGGAGATGACCTCACTTGGTGCCAGTGGACCAATTGGTTCAGAGGGGACTAACCCTCCCAGTGTGTCAGCAGGGCCCAGTAGGGCTGCAAGAACCAGCTCTGGGAGCTCTGACCTTTGGACAGGTAGGAACATGGGTTTAAGAGGTAGACTTGTCCTAAGTGAAAGAAAGGGAGCCTTATCAACTCCAAGAGTTGCCCAGTAGTCTTGAGATAAAACAGCAACTCTAAGGTACTGGGCAGCAAGTTGGAGACTAAATGCAAGTCAATGGTGGCTAAATGAGACAGGCTAAGCCCAGAGCAAGCATGGAATCCTGATCCTCCAGTCTGTGGTGATCATCATATAGCTTATGGCAGTGCCAGGCTCTCCATAAGGTCTTGAGCCTTGTTTAGACCTTGGGGGTGTATTCCAACCTATCAATATTAAGAGATGCCTAAAACATCCTTGTGAGGGGAGCAGCCTGTGACCAACAAAGCAATTATATACTCCTTATTTCCCCTCCTTGTGTATGTGATCACCATCTTTTAGGGGGAGGAAATGTGTGGCCAACAGAGTAAGCTTACTCACTAGAGTGTATGGTAAAAGATTTCAAAAAAGGATATTTTGGAGACCATGGATTTGACTCTCCCAAAATTCTGAACCATCTGTGAAATAGATTGACCCTTGTTCTGAGTAAGTTGGCCTGCCAAGGGGTTCCTAGAAAAGAGGTAGTAAGATTTTTAGGATCATTGTAGGGGACCCCGGGCATTCTGACCATTTTCCTACATTGATTGCTGGCAAGATATAGTCCTCTCTTGGCCACATTGACTACAGGCTTGTCTGGAAGAGAATTGTAAAATTATGAGAGCCCAGGTGATGGCTCCCTCAAAATGCTGATTGGAACCTGAGAAACCCATTCTATCTGGGGATCTAGAGGGGATTCTTCCACCTTATGCATTCCTGTATCCCCCACTGCCACCTGCACCCCCTGTACCTACTGCAACTGAAACCCCACCAGAGACTGCTCACATCCCTGAGGCCACTCCTCCTATAAGCCACCCAAAGTGCCCCTGATCATAGCTACCCTGGAGCCACAAGTTTTAACCCTGTGTACTCTGAGAAACACCATAAGGACCCCACTTGCAGCCTCTCACCCAATAGTAGTTGAGGTGCCTTGCAGATGCAATGGAGAGAAGCCCAGGGGCCCATCTACTATTATCAAGATGACCAGGTACAAGGAGGACAATGCACTTTCATATATCAGCCTTTTACCTGCTCTGATCTTCTGAATTGGAGAAACCACACCCCCTCCTTCACTGACAAACCTCTAGCTATGATTGATTTAATGCAATCCATTATCCAGACCCACAAGCCCACTTGGACTGATTGCTGCTAGATACTGCTGACTGTTTAATACTGAAGAATGCCTCTGAATTGCACATGCCATGTTAAAGAGGTTGAAGGATCATGCCCCAGCAGGAACCAGAGTCATCCAGCTTATGCCTAGAGTTAATTCCCCAAGAAAGATCCTCAGTGGGACCCTAATAATGACCAGGGATTTCAGATGTTTGGGCATTATTGAGAGGTGCTGTTGAGTGGCATAAAAGGAGGGAGCATGAACATGAGCAAGACTTCAGAGATGCTCCAGGGACCTGAAGAGAGCCCAAGTCAATTCAATGAGAGGCTATGCAAAGTATTCTGTTTTTACGTCCATTTAGACCCCAAAGCAGCCAAGAATTGGTGAATGGTTAATGCAGACTTTGTCAGTCAGGACCAGGGAGACATTGGCATGAAACCACAGAAGACAGAAGGTTTTGCTAGAATGAATGCAAGCCAACCATTGGAGATCATGACCAAATTATTCATCCTCTGAAAGCAAGAGGCTCAGTATGAGGCCAGCCAGAGAATGAAGAGGAAGGTAGATCTGCTTGTGCCACCCTAGTGGAACAGTTGGGACACCCTGGGAAAGTGTCCTGTTGGGCTGAGGTTGAGGCCAAAGAAGGAGCCAGCAAGAAAGACCACCTCCCCAGAGGGAGATTAAGACAAAATCAGTGTGCTCACTCCCATCAAGAAGGTCACTAGAAGGCTGGGGTTGTAGCTCAGTGCTTGCCTATCATGAATGAAGATCTGGGTTTGATTCTCAGCACCACATAAAAATAAACAAAGTAAGAAAGTAAGAAAGAAAGAAAGTAAGAAAGAAAGAAAGAAAGGAAGAAAGGAAGAAAGAAAGAAAGAAAGAAAGAAAGAAAGAAAGAAAGAAAGAAAGAAAGAAAGAAGGAAGGAAGGAAGGAAGGAAGGAAGGAAGGAAGGAAGGAAGGAAGGAAGGAAGGAAGGAAGAAGGTTAAATTCTCAAAAAAAAAGGAGGAGGAGGAGGAGGAGGAGGTCATCACTGGAAGAATGAGAGCCCTCAATATTCAGAGAATTATTATCTAGTCTCTGGATGAAAGTGGGAAGCTGAGTGATTCAAGTGACGGTACCAACCACTGCAATGACCATATGAAGTCCCTGAGGATGATTTTGTTGGATTGGCCACCATAGGAAACTATGAAAAAGGCTAGGACAGACTGGGATCCATTTTGTTAGGCCCCCAGCAGTCTAGGTCCAAATGACTGTGAGGGAGCCAGGCCATGAGCTTCATGGTTGATTGGTGCAGAACATTCTGTGGTGACCCAACCTGAAGGCCCTCTCTCACAGAGACAAGCCACTATTGTGGGAGCCACAGGTAGCTGAGCTCATTGTCCCTTCTCATTGCCTTGACAAGGGAATTTAGGTGACCATGAATTTATTCGTGAATTCCTATACTTCACTTACTACCCTGTGTCTTTAATGGGTCAGGATCTATTGGGAAAACTGCAGGTCCAGATAAATTTAAATCCTCTCAGCCAAGCTGCCTTGATCCCAGGAAAGCCAGCAGTGAAAATCCTGACTCCCAATTTCCCCATGGAGAAAGAGTGGCACCTCTACCATTTTATAAAAAGACCACAACAGGGATGTGAGCTTTATTTCAAGGTGTCTAGGGTGTGAGCTGAAGACAATCCTCCTGAAATGGCATGAAACATACCCCCAATAGTAGTAGAACTCACCAAAAACAATATTTCATTTTTTGCAAGGAACAGATTGGGATTCAGAGGCACCTGGAGAGACTTAATAAAGTATGAAATCCTCCAATCAAGCCAGTCAGCCTGGAATATGCCTCTCTTGCCAGTCCAGAAGCTGGGACTCAAAGACTATCAGCCAGCTTAGAACTTATAAGCAGTAAACCAGGTCATTATAACCCTCCACCTGGTTGTCCCTAAGCCCTATACTCTCCTGGGCCTCCTCACTGCTGAAGCTGCCTTCTTCCTATGTCTGGACCTCAAAGATGTCTTCTTCTGTATCCACCTAGCCCTTCAGAATTAATCAATCTTCTCTTTCCAATGGAAAAATCCTGAGAATGGGATCAAATCCCAGCTGATATGCATTAGGCTGCCTCAAGAATTTAAAAATTCTCCAACCATTTTTTCACCAGGTTAGCCTCTGATTTAAGAGACAGAAAGTGGACAAACATAGCTGTACCCTTCTCCAGTGTGTGGATAACCTACTGCTGGCTGGAAAGACCCAGAGGATTGTGTGGAAAGGACACAAAAACTCCTCACCCTCCCATGGAAAGCTGGCTACAAGTTACCAAGCAAAAAGGAATGCTTTAGTTTTCACCTCTCCCAAGGACAATGTCAACTCAGTTCAGAGAGAATACAGGCTGCCTGTTCGGTCCCAATTTCACCACACTGATGCCAGTTTTAGGAGTTCCTCAGGGCTGTAGGCTTCTGTAGAATCTGAATACCTAACTTCTCTATCTTAGCAAAACCCTTTTATGAGGCCACAAATGGGAAGAACAAGAAACTTTGTTATGGGAACCAACCCAACAAAAGGCCTTTGAGGAAATCAAGCAATTTTTCACCCACATGCTTGGCTTGAGACTCCCATATATATCTAGGCCTTTATTCTTGTATATACATAAGCATACTGACATTGCAGTGGGAGTCCTGACCCAGATATTGGTGTCATGGCATAGTCGAGTGGCATACCTCTCCAAGCAACTTGACTGTCACTTGAGGCTGGCCACCATGCCTATGAGCATTTGTAGCCAAAGCCCTCTTGACATCAAAGGCTGAAAAACTGATTATGGCACAAGAATTTACAGTCAGAGTGCTACACAACATACTGACATTAATGGAGTATAAGGGACAATATTGGCTGACTAACACCTGGATGGTCAGATATCAGAGGATGCTGTGTGAGAATCCATACATCCACCTATAAGTAGTGAGGACTTTAAACCCTGCAATACTATTGCCTGTCTGGCCAGGTCCTCTAGATCATGACTGTATCAATGTCATGGATGAGGTATTTTCCAGCAGACAAGACTTAATGGATCAGCCTCTCAGAGATCCCAATGCTGAGTACTTCACTAATGGTAGCAGTTTGTGGAAGAGAGAGAACACCTTGCTGGGTCCTCTGTGGTGACCCTAAATTCTACCACTGAGGTGAAACCTCTATGAAAAAGAAATTTCAGCACAAAAGACTGAACTCACTGTACCAACCCAAACACTTCATGCTGCAGAATGTTATGTGTTAATTTATACACAGATTCTAAATATGCCTTCACCATCCTCCACATATATGGAGATTTATATAAAGAAAAGAGCCTAATCAACTTAGGAGGGAAAAATATAACGTATGGCAAAGAAATCATTGAACTCTTAGATGATGTATGGGCTTGTAAAAAGGTGGCAGTCATACATGTCCAGAACATGAAAGGGGGAATGCCATGATCACTTGAGGAAATTATAAAGCAGGCCAGGAGGCCAAGTTTGCAGCCTCTAAGGGGACAACAGAGCCAATGGCCTTCACTATCACCCTTTTCTCTAGTCCATTGACAAAAGGAAACCCTAATTACTCCCAACCTGAGAATGCCTGGTTTAAAACTGAAAATAAAATTACCTCCCAGGCTGATGGTCATTTGAAGATGTCCAAATAGCAATTCCTGAGACCCTAGACCCAGGCTTTGTCAAGAAGTTCCACCAGGAGATCTGCATTGGCCAGATGGCTCTTGAGGCCACATTGAGCTGACATTTCTACATTCCCTGGCCCTCTAACATAGCCTGAGTGGTGTGTGAACAGTGTGAAACATGTGCCCAAAATAACCTGCATCAGGGACCTAAGACCTCCCATGGGGTACAAAGTATTGGAGGGGCCCCATTTAAAGATATACTTATGGACTTTGCTGAGCTCCTCCAGGTTCAGGACTATAAACATTTGCTGGACTTTGTGTGTACTTTCTCTGGGTAGAGGCCTTTCCTACTCACAGAGAGAAGACATATGAAGTGTCCCAATGTCTCCAAAAGAAAGTCATTCTCAGCCGGGTGCGGTGGCACAAGCCTGTAATCCCAGCACTTAGGGAGGCTGAGACAGGAGAATCGCGAGTTCAAAGCCAGCCTCAGCAAAGGCGAGGCGCTAAGCAACTCAGTGAGACCCTGTCTCTACATAAAACACAAAATAGGGCTGGGGATGTGGCTCAGTGGCCGAGTGCCCCTGAGTTCAATCTCAAGTACCACAAAAAAAAAAAAATCATTCTCCAATTTGGGGTCCCAATCACCTGGGATCAGAAAATGGGCTGGTTTTTGTGGCTGAAGTGGTGCAATTGTTGGCAAAGGGATTGAAGATTACCTGGAAGTTACATACTACATACCATCACTCCAGGAAAGTAGAGTGAATGAACCAAACTCTAAAGTTACAACTAAGCAAATTGTGTCAGGAAACCCACCTGCACTGGGACCATGTATTGCCAAGTGCTTATTAACAATTAGGTCTAGCCCTCCTAGACATACAGGGTTTCCCCCTTAAGATATTCTTTATGAATGCCATACTCCCAATATAAGGGTTATACAAGGAGATCTAAAGGAATTGGACAACATTATACTGAGACAGCAGATGCAGGCTCTTGACTCAACCCAGGCCACTATACACCATTGGGTTAGGGAATGGTTTCCCATGTGCCTGACTACTGATGCCCAACACTTCAAACCAGGAGATTCTTTTTTTGTAAAAGAATGAAATATCCAACCCCTAAAGCCTCTTTGGAGGGATCCATTTACTGTCATTTTATCCACCCCTATTGCAGTGAAGGTGGCTAAGTTGATCTCCTGAATTCATCACAGTAGAGTGAAACTGGTTCTTGTGACTGGGAGTGTGTTCCCAATTCAGCTGCACCATGCAAGTTGACCATCTAAAACAAGTGAGCTATGCCTTGAGAGAGCCCCAAGGACAATGGCCTGCTTTAGTTACACAGAAGCAGAAGCTTAAGGAATCACCCATCTGCCACAATAAATGAACTATTCTTATGCTTTATATTAGTCTTTCCACTGTAATACTTTGGCACTGTCATCCCTTAGCCTTAATTTTCACCATAGGATTAGCAGACTGCTCCGGCTGAATTGCACTGGATTGAAAAGTTTCTATTAGCAGTGTTTTACCTTCTCTTGATAGTATGTTTTGTTGCTCTTGGCTGTGTCTGATCTGGCTCCCATTTGTAGACCTACACCCTTCATTCTGTGACCCATGCCTTTGCATAACTTAATCAGACCAAGGCATTGCCACAATATTATCATATCCATTTTCCTGTCAAGGAATGGTCTTAGGGACCTGAGGGAAAACAAGACCACCTATTCTATCTGCCAACAGGAGAATCAATATACTTGTTTTGACCACAGTATTACCCAACTGAAGAATGGCTGGAAGTGCAAAACTCATGGAAAATTATCTGTAAGATGGCCCATTCATTTACAAAGTTCAGCTTCCTGATTGAAAGCAGCCAGTATCAATATGATTTGATGAATGTGGGGTTATGAGTGAGACTTGGGCACTTGCTGTGACCTACTGTATTATGTCTACCACATCATGTGGAGTCTTACCTGGGGAAAAGAGGCACAATATCAATGACAAGTATATATATATGAACAGCCTGCAAATGGTATGTGGGCCATGTATAACGATTAGTTTTTTGATCCTCTTGGAGTTGTGTTACATGGGCCACTTGGCAACGGATTACCCTCCTTCAAAGGGATATCACTACACTTGACTGTAAACTGGGAGCCTGTAACCCTGTTCATTTCATTATTCTTGACCCTGAAGACTCAGGATGGAAAACAGGCCACTGAATTCGCACAGATATAGCTGGACAAGGTACTGACCCAGGAACCATACTACATAAGGGTCACAGCTTTACTTAAGTCTTCGTCCCATCAGGTCTTTCATTCCTTTTATGAGAAAATGGAGAAAATGAAGAAAAGCAATCTCCTGTTTCCATCACAACCAGAAATCTATTCCTAACCTTGGTAGAGACTATAGTTCAATCTCTGAATGTCTCTTCTTGCTATGCACGTGGAGGAAACAATATGGGGGATCAGTGGCCATGGGAGGCTAAAGAGCTAGACCCTATGGACCCTATAGGGGAACCACATATTCCTATTCAACTACTGGCATTTGGTTCCTCAAAACCTCAATTATTGGAAAATATTGTCTTGTCTCAGAGGGAAAATAGTTTAACATGTCAGTTTGGACTTTAACATGTCTGGGACAAAATTCTATAATGTAACTACCCAGGAAAACCAGTGGTGGTGATCCTTAAATCACACAGAACTAAATCCTCATCCTTTCAAATTTCTCTAACCTCAAACAGGCCTGAGTTAATGCTGCAGTGGAAATCAAATGGCAAGTCCCAGGTGGACTATACTGAATATGTGGAAGAGCTACCTATGCTAAACCAACCTATCTATGCTGTCATGATTCTGGTCCAGATCTTGTGTACTAGGGATAATTTGCCCCCTCTTCTTTCCTCCTTCCATTAGCCAGAGGGGAGCAATTGGGAGTCCTAGTAAATGAAGTCTTAGGGGCCCAAAGAGAGTGGCAAGCCTTGGCAATTGATGACTGGAAAGATGATGAATGGCCCCCTGAGTTGATAATTCATTATTATGGTCCAGCTACCAGGGCAGAGGATGGGCCCTGGGGGTCCCAAACTCCTATCTATATGTTAAATCATATCGTAAGGCTATAGACTGTTGTTGAAATTATAACTAATGAGACTGCACATGCCCTCAATTTATTGGTCAAAGTACTCAAATGAGCAATGCTATCTATAAAAACTGCTTGGCTTTAGACTATTTTCTTGCTTCTGAAGGTGGGATATATGGGAAATTTAACCTGAGAAATTGTTGCTTACAGATTGATGATGAAAGCAAGGTCATAGACGTTAAGATTGCTCATGTCCCATTCCAGAGCTGGAAAGGCTGTAACCCTGGGGAATTATTTGGAGGATGATTTTTAGCTTTAGGGGATTCAAAATGCTCTGAAGTTTGTGGGTTTAATGCTACTTCTAACTTGCCTGTTACCTGTGGTCATAAGATCTGTCTCCCTCTTCATGGAGGCTATGGTTGAAATAAAGATGACCACACATATCATGATGCTATGGAAATATAAGATGTTAAGTCAGGATGATGCTATTTGATCCTGAAGGGATCCAGCAGAATCTGTGCATGCATGTGCAACTCTGTAAGACAACGTGGCTCCTTCAGTAACCATGTATGCATTCATTTCCCACACAAAAGAATGGTGACCTGGCACACTCAGCATGCACTCAGGGCACATATGTGACCCTGCCAAATCTCTGTGTGGCTCTGTCATAATTTCCTTATGAGTTTATAGTATAGAACACCCATGCAAAATGTATTTTTCCATGTAGGAGAGACAAAGGGGCTAATGTACAACAGGGGCAGGGGGAGAAACAGGATAGGGGGACTAGCCAGGGATATATAAGATGAAGCTCAACTACATTCAGGGCTCAACCTTTGGATGAGAATCCAAGTTGTGCTCATACAAAATAAACAATGCTTCCTGTTGAATACCCCAGTCCCTGTCTCTGTGTGCAAATCCCGCAACAGGAGAAGACATTAATGGCAGCCCTCATTTCTCAGAAGTTTCTGCTTTTGGTCAAACAAGGGAAGCTCTGGGGAGGCTTCTTTTTGCATCTGTTTTTTTTTTTAATTTCATTTGCCTTCAGCTCAAAAAAATCCTTAAGCCAATGTGGTACATTTTGGGTGGGCATACTCTGTTCCCCTATAAGAACTACTACCTTATATTTGTAACTCATTTGGGAAGAAAATGACATTCCATTCCATTCACCCACACTGTCTGTATGGGGGTGAGGAGCTCAGCTCCTCCCTACTCTTTGGCCATGCAGCTCACTTACTACCCTTCCAGGATGCTTACACCTGAAAAAGAAAGAGTATAAGCCCCTGACTTATGGTAAACCCCTACCTTGAATACACCTGGAAATTTATATATCACTTTAATAAAAAGTGATAAAATGTGGAGAAGTGACAAGACAAAGGAGATGGTGTTTTAACTTCTAGGAGTAATAAATTATGGACAGGTAAATATATCAGAAAAACAAATAGAAGACAGGGGCCTACTTAGCAAAGTTTTTTATGCAAATGGGCAATGCCACTCTTACAATAAAAGTCTTCCTGGTACTGGAGAGGGAGCGAGAATGCCTTCACAAAGGAAAATGAAGCCCTGCTTTTGGCCAAAATGAGGAAGGGCAGGGAGTTCCTCCTGCACCTTCTGTTTCTGAACTTCCTCCGGTTCAAAATAAGTCTTTTGTCCAAGTGGCCTATTTTGGAGTGGCATATTCTGATCCTAAGTCAAAAGCCATTTAAACTATTTGTCATGGTGTTTGAGTCTTTCACTGTTTTCTTTCTACTACAGAATAATATGTTAAAAAGTATCCTCTTTCTAAAAACCCTAACACCAGTCTAATACTAAAATAGCAGACAAACCCCAATTGGGGTGTCTTTTACAGTATCCTGGCCAGGACCCCTCAAGATGGTCAAGGTCATAAAAATAAGTAAAGACTGAGAAACAGGACAGAGGAGACTAAGTAGACATGAGCACTAAATGCAGAAAAAGAACATCAATGGAAAAGCTTGTGAATGTAAATGAAGCATGGAGTTCACTCAGTAGTAATGTACAAATGTTTGTTTATTAGTTGGTTTGGACAAATGTGCTATGGTAATATAACATGATAATGTTAGGGAAAGTCAAAGTGGTAAGATGTATACAAGAACATTGCTATCTTTATGATTCTTGTATAAATCTAAAGTTGATCCGACAGGAAACATTCACTTTTAAAGCACTATGGAAAATTATCCTCTAGTGACTACAATAGAACTATGTTTCCTAAGCATTGATAATTTACCTATAATCATGATTTTGCTTTATGCTGTGTATTTAAACCATTTGTATTAATTTTTTTCTTCAAATTGAATATTTAAAGAGTATAAGCTGGGCTGGGGGTGTAGCTCAGTGGTAGAGCACTTACATGGCATATGCACTTACCTGGATTCCATCCCCTGCACTGCAAAAAATAAACAATAAAAAAAAATTGTAGGTATATGCTATTATCATGGGGTTATTTCTATAACCTCAGATATAATGGCATTATAAGTTTAACATGTTATTTAAAAAAAAATTTTTTTTGGCTGGGTGCAGTGGCACACACATGTGATCCCAGCAGCTTGAGAGGGTGAGGCAGCAGGATCATGAGTTCAAAGGCATCCTCACAACTTAGCGAGGCCCTCAGCAACCAAGTGAGACCCTGTCTTTAAATAGAATATAAAAAAGAGATGGGGATGTTGCTCAGTGGTTAAATACCCCTGGGTTTAATTTTTGGTACCAAAAAAATTGTTTTTGTGTGTGTGCTACAGGTGATTGAATGTAGGAGTGTTCTACCACTAATCTACATCCCCAGATCTTTTTACTTTTCATTTTGAGGCAAAATCTTGCCAATTTGCCTAGGCTGGCCTCAAACTTGTGATCCTCCTGCCTCAGCCTCCTGAGTACCTGAGATTACAGGTGTCTGCCACCATGCCCAGCTAAATATTTTTTCTAAGACACATTTTTATAAGATAAATTTGGACAGATATTTTTCTGAAATATACATATGATATCATGCCTTTTGTTTGGTTTAGTTTTCCTGGCATGTGCCAAAGGATCTTGACAGATGCTGTGCCCACCCTTCTCTGCCTGGAAATTGCCACTTGCCCTTGATCTTTCAACTTAATATGACTTCCTCAGAGAAGAGCCTCATCTTCTGTATGGCCAGCCTGTAGTAGCATGTTCAGCTTTACCACTGTCACAATTGCATTTTGCCTGTTCATAAGTTTATCTCACCATTGTCCTTTTCCAAAACCCAATTTTTCAGAGGCAGCAGTGGCTGCTGGAGTTGGCCTTTCCTAGTGTCCACTCAGAGTCTGGGATGCACTTGCAGAGGCCACCACCAGGGAGTTCTGTGAGCAGGTTGGTAGAAAGTAGAAAGGGTGGAGATGCATCAGGGGAGGGTGCAGATTGAATGCTCTGGTGGAAAGCTGGTTTTCTGAATCCAAGAAAAGAAAAGGGATAGGATGGAAGTGTGGAGAGAAGAGAATGAAGATGAAAATGTCTTGGCTATGGAGTTTGGGAAGGATCATAATTTGGACAGACAATAAGAATTAATGACATTGAGGCATCTTCTGTTTTGCTTTAGCAAGATGTTTAGAAATGAAAACACTCATGATATTGTACTTTGTGTTTGAAGGGGAAATTACATATTCTTAATAAGTACACAGTATTGGCAGAGGAAATCCAGCTTTCTTGTGTTATAATAGTTATACAATGCTTGGGTCATGAAGAAAGTGGAATTATGGAGTAATTAAAATGTATTCGTATCTGACAACAATTAGGAATGATATCAATTCAAGGTTAGTTGGAAGGTGTGTAGGATATAGACTTACACAGCTAGGAATCCAAACTGTTTTCAATAAAACAGCTGTTTTAGTCAGCTTTTTCACTGCTCTAACTAAAAACCTCAAGAAGAACAGTTTTAGAGGAGCAAAAGTTTATTTGGGGCTCAAGGTTTCAGAGGTCTCAGTCTATAGACAGCTGGCTCATTCCTCTGGACAAAAGGTGAGGCAGAACATCATGGTGGAAGAGTGTGGCATAGGAAAGCAGCTCACATGATGAGAGAGAGAGAGACTCTACTTGCCAGATTCAAAATATATACACAAAAGGCACATCCCCAATCAACCACTTTTTCCAGCTACACCCTACCTGCCTTCAGTTCCCTGTCAGTTAATCCCATCAGGTTGGGTTAAGGGTCTCATAACCCAATCATCTCTCCCCTAAGCCTTCTCTCATTGTCTCACACATGAGCTTTTAGAGGACAGCTCACATCTAAACCATAACAACAGCCTACTCCTAATGGGCAGAAATATTTTTTAGGAATCAGAAACATAACATGGAAAAAAAAAGATACCATTTAAGCAGAATTCAAGATTTTCTAGCTTCACTTTAGCCCAATAAATGTTTATTAGTATCCACAGCCACACAGTGTGCTATCCCTGAGAGGTGCTTAGCTTCAGAGCATACAGATACATGTACAATACCACAATACAAGTGGAGAAGATGTGCACCTGCCTGCCTGTGTGGGAGCTGCACAGATGTTACGAGGAGAAAGTGATAATATGTATGAATGCTTGGGTGCCAGCTTGGGGGATCTCAAGAAGCAAACCCTTTGCAGAATGAACTGATGCTGTCCGACCTACGATGGGTATCTCCAAATAAACCAATAGTAAATTGAAAATACTGTAAGTATAAAATGCATTTAATACACCTAACCTACTGAACACCATAGCTTAGCCCAGCCAAACTTAAACATGCTCAGAACAGTTAATATTAGCCTACAGTTGGGCAACTCATCCAACCCAAAGCCAATTTTATAGTAGAGTGTTGAATATCTCATGTGATGTATTGAACACTGTGCTGAAGGTAAAAGTGGAATGGTGGTAAGAGAAGCTTTACACCATTGTAAGGTTTAAAAAATGGTTGTCAAATGATTACAAGTTGGGATCCATTTGTGTTTATGTATGTTTTTCATTCATAGTTTGCAAGTTGGCAGTGGGGAGGGGCACATATCTACTTTAAGGGGTTTTTATGCACTTTAGAGCAGGATGTGTTCTCACGGCACATGGAAAGAGTATAGAGGACATTTGTATTTCTTCTTTTGGGAAGGGTCTGTTCAGTTCTTTTGCCCATTTATTGATTGAATTATTTGGAGAGGTTTTTTTTTTTTGTCCATGTGTTAAGCTTTTTGAACTCTTTGTATATCCTGGAAATTAACACTCTATCTGAGTTGCAGGTGGCAAAGATTTTTTTCCCATTCTGTTGGCTCCCTCCTCACACTCTTGATTGTTTACTTTGCTATGAAGAAGGTTTTTGGTTTGATGCCATTAGTTGATTTTTTATTTTATTTCTTGTGCCTTAGGAGTATGGTTCAGGAAGTTAGTTCCTGTGCCAATATATCAAAGTGTTGGGCCTAAATTTTCTTCTAGTAGATGCATGTTGTCTGGTCTAATTCATGTTTTTTTCTCCATGTAGAGTTGATTTTTGTGCAAAGTGAGAGATAGGGTTTAACTTTCATTCAATTACATATGGATTTCCAGTTTTCCCAACACCATTTGTTGAAGAGGCTATCTTTTCTCCAGTGTAGGCTTTTGGTGCCTTTGCCTAATATGAGGTAATTGAATTTATGTGGGTTTGTTTTTGTGTCTTCTATTCTGTTCCATTGGTCTTCTTGCAAGTTTTGGTGCTGATATTATGCTGTTTTCATATATACTATAGGTCTGTGGTATAATTTAAGGTCTGATATTGTGGTGCCTCCTGATTCTCATTTCTTGCTAAGGATTGTTTTAGCTCTTCTGAGTCTCTTATTTTTCCAAATACATCTTGTGACTGCTTTTTCTATTTCTATGAAGAACATAATTGGAATTTTGATGGGATTGCATTGAATCTGTATAGTGATTTTTGTAGTATGGCCATATTGACAATATTTATTCTGTCTATCCAAGAACATGGGAAATTTTTTTCATGTTATAAGGTCTTTATCAATTTCTTTCTTTAGTGTTCTGTATTTTTCATTGTAGAGATCCTTCACCTCTTTTGTTAGATATACTTTAATTTTTTGGAGGTTATTGTGAATGGGATGGTTTTCCTAGTTTCTCCTTCAGTTGATCCATCATTGGAGTATAGGAACACAATTGATTTATAGGTGTTGATAATGTATTCTTGCCCCTTTGCTGAATTCATTTAAATGTTCAACATCTCTAACAATTAGGCAAATGCAAATTAAAACTACACTGAGATTCCATCTCACTCCAGTCAGAATGGCAATTATCAAGAATATAAATAACAACATATGTTGGTGAGGATGTGGGGAAAAGGGAAAGCTCATACATTGCTGTTGGGACTGCAAATTGGTACAACCACTCTGGAAAGCAGTATGGAGATTCCTCAAAAAATTAGGAATGACACCACCTTTTGACATAGTTATCCTACTCCTTGGTATATATGAAATAGCTTTAAAATCAGCATACTACAGTGACAAAGCCACATCAATTTTTATAGCACATACTTCACAATAGCTAAACTATGGAACCAACCTAGGTGCCCACCAACAGATGAATGAATAAAGAAATTGTGGTATACATACACAATGGAATATTACTCAGCCAAAAAGAGGAATGACTTCATGACATTTGCCAGTAAATGGATGAATCTGGAGAATATCATGCTAAGTGAATTCCCCCAAACCAAAGATTGAATATTTTCTTTGATATGTGGAAGATAAACCACAATAAAGGGGTGGGAGGGGAAGAAGAGAAATTCAGTAGATTATACAAAAGGGAACAAAATAAAGGGAGGGTATAGGAATAGAAAAGACAGTAGAATAAATTGAACATAATTTTCCTATGTACACATATGAATTTACCTAAGTGAACCCCACCATCGTGTCCACCCACAAGAATGGAGTCCTACCTCTACAATGAAAACTACAGAACAATAAAGAAAGAAATTGAAGAAAACCCCAGAAGATGGAAACATCTCCCATTTTCTTGGATAGGCAGAATTAATATTGACAAAATTGCCATACTACCAAAATTGCTATACAGATTTAATGCAATTCCTATTAAAATTCCAGTGATGTTCTTCATAGAAATAGTAAAAACAGTCATGAAATTAATTTGGAAAAATAAGAGACCCAGAATAACCAATGCAATCTTTATCAAGAAAAATAAAGCAAGAGGCATCACAATATCAGACCTTAAATTATACTCCAGAGCTATCATAACAAAAACAGCATGGTATTGGCACCAAAATAGACATGTAGACCAATGGTACAGAATAGAATACACAGAGATAAACTCACTTAAATAAAGTTATCTCATTCTAGACAAAGGCATCAAAAACATTCATTGGAGAAAAGATAGGCTCTTCAATGAAAGATGCTGAAAAAACTGAAAATCCATACATAGTAAAATGAAATTAAACCCTTTTCTTTCACCCTGCACAAA
The DNA here is from genome assembly GCA_004024805.1 of Geosciurus inauris. Lineage (NCBI taxonomy): Eukaryota > Metazoa > Chordata > Mammalia > Rodentia > Sciuridae > Geosciurus > Geosciurus inauris. The sequence goes on from PVHX01008791.1 coordinate 75,505, forward strand.
AATCAACTCAAAGTGGATCAAGGACCTGGGCTCTACACCTGAGACCCTGTGCCTAATCTATATCATGTTGGATTAGGAACCAACTTCCTTAACTTTTTCCTAAAGTGCAAGAAGTAAAATCAAGAATCAACAAATGGGATTTTATCAAACTAAAAGACTTTTTCACAGCAAAGGAAACAATCAAGAATGTGAAGAAAGAGCCTAAAAAATAGGAGAAAATCTTTGCCACAAGCACCTCAGAGCAGTAATTTTCAGGATATATAAAGAAATCAAAAAACCTAATACCAAAAAAAAAAAAAAAATTAACCCAATCAATGAATGGGCAAGGAACTGAACAGAAGAAGAATTACAATCAGTCAACAAAGATATGAAAAGATGTTCAACATCTCTAGCAGTTAGAGAAGTGTGAATTAAAACTACACTGCAATTCCATCTCACTCCATTCAGAATGGTAATTATCAAGAATATAAGTAACAATAAATGTTGGTGAGGATGTGGAGAGAAAGGCACACTCATACATTGCTGGTGGGACTGACAATTGTACAGCCACTCTGAAAAGCAGTATGGAGATTCCTCAGAAAACTTGGAATAAAACCACAATTTGACCCAGTTATCCCACTCCTCAGTATTTATCCAAAGGACTTAAAATCAACATATGATAGTGATGCAGCCACATCAATGTTTATAGCAGTTCAATTCACAATAGCTAAGCTATGGAACCAACCTTCAATAGATAGATGGATAAAGAAAATGTGGTATAAATACACAATAGAATATTACTCAGCTGTAAAGAGAAATAAAATTATGACATTGATTGGTAAATGGATGGATTTGGAAAATATAATGCTAAGTGAAATAAGCCAGTCCCCAAAAAACCAAAGGCCAAATGTTCTCTTTGATATGCAAATGCTGACTCACAATAGGAAAATATAGAATTACTTTGGATTAGACAAAGGGGAATGAAGGAATGGGAGGGGGATTGGGAATAAGAAAGTTAGTGGAATGAATCAGACATAACTTTCCTATATTCATGTCTGAACACATGACCAATGTAATATTCCACATCATGTACAACCAAGAGTATGGGGTCCTAATTAGAATAAGATATATCCTATGCTTGCATAATTTTATCAAAATGGATTATACTGTCATGTGCAACTAAGAGAAACCAATAAAGTAAAATAAAATAAAATTAAAAAGAGTACAGCAGTCAAGTGGGGATCCAATGCATCCAATGCCTTGGCTTGGAAAGCTCACAGTGATACTTTTGCTTGCATGCCATTGGGCAGTGTGTTAGGCAAATTTTTTGTTGCTACAATCCAAAGACCTGACAATGATAATTTTAAGGAGGAAAAGTTTATTTGGGGGCTCATGGTTTCAGAGGTCTCAGTCCATAGACATCTGACTCCATTCCTTGGGGCTTCAGATGAGGTAGAACATCATGGGGAAAGAGTGTGGTGGAGGAAAGCAGCTCACATGATGATCAGAAAGCAGAGAGTGAGACTCCACTTACCAGATACAAAATTTATACCCCAAAGGCAGGCCTCAACAGCCTTCAATTACCATCCAGGTAATCCCATCAGGGGATCAGTTCCCTGATTGGATTAATACTCTCACAGCCTGATCATTTCTCTTCTGAACCTCCTGCATTGTCTCACATGTGAATTTTTTGAGAACACCTCATATACAAATCATAACAGTGTCTCTAGTTCTGCAGAAGATTCACTTTTTGTGTCATAGTTCCCTCAAGAAACCTTGAGAATCCATCCTGAATTTCAGACATGTGTCCTTAAAAGGGTCTATAAATGAACTCCTGGTCTCTCTGCTCAGATTGGGGTGAGTTATATCCTGAGAACTGTTGCCTGGGGAGCAACTGGGACTTAGGCATTTCCAGTTTATTAACATTTCATTCCCCTGAGTGAGGGAGAAGGAAAGTTGTACCAGGATCACAGAGGGCAAAATGTGTGTGTGTGTGTGTGTGTGTGTGTGTGTGTGTGTGAGAGAGAGAGAGAGAGAGAGAGAGACTGAGAGAAAGTGTCAGAGATATATAGACAGGGAGACAGAAACTGAGATGGACAGAAAAACAGTGTCAGAGGTACATAGATGTGAAGCAAGATTGGCATTCTTTCTGTCCTAAGTTATCTGTACTTATGCTCACTGCTCATAAGAATAAAGAAACTTTGGACCTGAAAATTGTAACCACATTTCTCTCTAGGATATAAATTGAACATTAATGAACATGATAATGATACTTAGGAAACAAAACATTAATTTAACATTAATGAACATGACAATGATATTTAGAAAACAGTTCTTTTTTTTTTTTTGGTACTGGGGATTGAACTCAGGGGTACTCAACCACTGAGCCACATCTCCAGCCCTGTTTTGTATTTTTATGTAAGACAGGATCTCACTGAGTTGCTTAGAACCTCACCATTGCTGAGTCTGGCTTTGAACTCATGATTTTCCTGTCTCAGCCTCCCAAAATTCTGGGATTACAGGTGTGTGCCACCACACCCAGCTTAGAAAACAGTTCTTATATCCCTTCTTTAAAAGCTTCTGTTTCCTCTGGCCATTAGAATCCAAGCCTCTAAGTGGTGAGTCTCCTGCATTTTCTCATTTGCTATCAAATAGTTCTTTTTCCTTGTTATTGAAATGGCATCAAGGACAAGGATCAAACTTTCAGCACTGAGAGTGAGCAAGTGAGTGAGTTGGGGCAAGGAGGAGAGCTGGAGAAAGGAAGCTCCAGTGAGCTGCCTTCCATGCTGGAAATTGTGATCCTATGGTCACATCCATGAGTACCAGGGACACAGATTGTACTAGGCCCAGAGCTACAGAGTAAGGGCAGAGGCAACTGGGAGATTCCAATAAACCAACAAGGACTCAGACTGTATAATGAAAACATCCCCACTCCGGGTCTACAAAAGAAGTAAATCCAAATGAAAAATAAATAAACAAATCAGCCAACTGTTTCCCTTGCCCAGTCTTCTTAACTCAGGTGAATGGCATGAATCAACCACACTGTTTAAGCTGAAATTGTTTCTCGCTGTCTTCAGTACTGACCACCCCATCCTTGTCATCTTTATCTCTTTTCTGACTGTGGCAAGAGTCTCCTGACAAGCTTTGCTGTGACCTCTTCAATTCATTCTCCACAGCATATGGGTTGGTCTCTAAAAATGTGCACCAGAGCACAGCCCACCCCTGCTTTCCCAATCCCCATGTTTTCCAATTGAATTCAGAATGAAATTCAATACCTCATTCTGAAATTTCAAGTATCTGTTGCTATACATCAAACCACCTTTAAAACAAGGGGCAGCCAGGCACAGTGACACACTATAATCCTAGTGACTCAGGAGGCTGAGACAAGAAGATTGCAAGTTTGAGGTCAGCCTGGGCAACTTAGACCCTATCTCAAAAAATAAAAACATGCTGGGTATGAGACTCAATGGTAAAGTGATCCTGGGTTCTATCCTCAGTACTGCAAAAACAAAACAAACAATGACAATAACAAAAATCCAAGTGGCTTAAAAGTACAGCTACCATTTATTTGCACACCATTCTGCAACTTGGGCAAGCCTCAGTGGGGACAGCTTATCTCTGCTTTGCATGTCAGTTGGGGTACACTGAACCAGGATGAGAAGGCTGAGATGGCTTCACTTGCATATCTGTACTTCAGCTGGGGTGGTCAGAGAAGCTCAAGGGCTGGTTCTTTCTCCATGTGGCCATTCTCCATAGCAGAGTAGGTGAATTTCATTATGTGGCAGTTAAGAGCACCAAGAGGAGAAAGCAGACGCTTCCCAGGTGCATACTGCCTAGACCTAGAGCAGCCCAGTGTCTCTTGCACTGCATTCTATTGATCAGAACAAGCCACATGGCCAGGCCAGATTCCAGCAGAGGGGAAATAATCTTTATCTCTCAAGGTGGAGCATATTGTGCACTCCAAAGGAATTGAAGACCACCTGGCAGACATCTATCACACCCAGCTTCAAAGCCCCTGTCACCCTTCTGTCCGGCACTCTCACCATCTGTGTCTTTAGCAACTCCAGGTGTCTTTTAGTTCTGTTAAGGGCACCAATCACAACCCTCACTGGGAGTCTTTGCATTGCCTGTCCTAACTGTAATGTTCTTCCCCTGATTTTGTGCATAGCCAGATCTATCTTGTCATTCTGAGCTCATTTTAAATGTTACTTTTTCAGGGTAATCAACTCTAATGACCCAGTGGAAAACAGTACCCACTCCCATATCCTCTTGCTCTTTCTTTGCCTAAGATCTCTCACCATCTGATATGTTCACATATGTGCATGTGTGTGTGTGTATCTATGTATTTATTTTCTGTGTCCCTACACTAGAATATAAAGAGACATTGTCTAAATCTAAGCATGTGGTATGCCATCCAACTAAATAATCTGATGGGTTCCCAATTCTCAAGACCACATTTTCTTCTTGTACACAATCAGTATTCACATAGAACCACTTGTGCTAGACTATGGAGAACCATAGTCTGTATCATTATTGTTCATTATTTACAAATAACCTACAAGTTTATTGCAATTTGGAATAAAATCCAAAATTTTCAGGGCCCTTCACAAAAACTTATTCAACAATTTATATTGAAATAATGATGCAGGAATATATAAAATTACTTTGAAAAAGAATATATGTATAAGAATGGGCATTGGAGACATTTCAGGTAAGATTGAGGCTGGTTAAATAAATTATTATTATTATTATTTTTTGTTTTATTTAGGCTTACAAGTTAATGGTGTAAATTGATTCATTGTACATAGATAGAGGATAACATATCAATTCTCTAGTTGTAAGTTGTATAGAATCACAACATATATGCAGTCATACATAAAGTTAGTGTTATTATGACCATCATATTCCATCACCCTTGCTGTCCCCATGCTCCCTCCCCCCTTACATCCCTGTGAACAGAGATCCACCATTGTTCCCATGTCCTTCCCCACATTATGGATCAGCATCCACTTATCAACGAGTACATTCGGCATTTGGTTTTCTGAGATTGGCTTACTTCACTTAGCATGATATTCTCCAACTCCATCCATATACCTGCAAATGCCATAATTTTATTCTCTCTTATTGCTGAGTAATATTCTATTGTGTATATATACCACAGTTTCTTTATCCAGTCATCTATCGAAGGGCATCTAGGTTGGTTCCACAGTTTAGCTATTGTGAATTGAACTGCTATAAACATTGAAGTGGCTGCAGCACTGTAGTACGCTGTTTTTAAGTCTTTTGGGTATAGACCTAGGAGTGGGATAGCAGGCTCAAATGGTGGTTCCATTCCAAGTTTTCTAAGGAATCTCCATACTGCTTTCCAGATTGGTTGTACCAATTTGCAGTTCCACCAGCAATGTATGAGCGTGCCTTTTTCCCCACA